>JACYVW010000200.1:0-62134 GCA_023065735.1 Coffea humblotiana
CTAAATATCTAACCAACCTCCAGTTATCTCTTAACACTCAGTAATTTAATGCCTTACTGTGCAATTGAGCCGAAATGGTCGAATTTCTCTCACTTAATGCGCTAGCGGGTCCCACAACCGCTATTCGCTCCAATTTTCTCGTGAACTCACGTATACTAGAAAAATGCCTTAAAAACTATATTTACCTATAAAATACGTGTAAAACAATTATAATAAAGAAAATATAGTAAATGTAAGCACGCAAATCGATAAACCCTAAAACCCTAAAATCGTTTTTTTTTTTTCGAGTTCTCACACATGAGTCCTACCACTGTACTGTGATCACTGAGCTCAAAACCCTAATGGAAGTTACTCGAGTCGAGCCAGCAAGGGCCGGTCGACTGGGTAATGACCATAGGGTCACTGTTTGTCGAGTGGAGTGTATCTCCTCGACCCTACGGTATACTCGAGTATTACCAACCACTGTTACTATTGAGGTGTTCGGGCCCGGTAAGGGGAATGTACGGTGGAAGGAACTGGGAAGTAAAGTGGGGTCTACGGTCATGGTACTGCCTTTATACGTTGACGGAGGGTCAACGAGGTGCGATCAAGAACTGCAATGGGGAACTGGCTCCTGAGAGCCACCCGTATCCTTTCATTTGAGCTGGTTGTGGTATTTGCATTCTGTGATTGATGGGTTGTTTAACTGAGCTTGATTACCTATGAATTTGGGGCTGCATGATTGTTAGTACCTCATTGGGCGAAAGCTCACCCCCGTTACTTTTGTTTTCCTTACAGGGATGCTTTTGGGGAAAAATCATGAGTTTTGTAAAGCTAGTTGAGCTAGCTACTAATTTTGTTTTAGTATGCTCCTCGGGTGTTAGAGACCCTAATTGTACTTCACTTGAATGTTCCTTTTGGGTTGTATATTGTGGCAACATGTATAATGTACCTGGTGGTTTTGGTGTAAATGATATTATATGTTGGAAATAAATGTTTTAGCCCTAATGAGGGGTCTTTTGCACTTGGTTTCGCGTGTGTGACCGTTTAGTAGTCCTGGCGAGAGCTGGGCAGGCAGTCCGCTGATACCCTAGGGTACGCCCTAGGGAGAGGTGGGGCTGTCATAGTTGGTATCAGAGCTTAGGTTAGAAATAACCTGGCGAATCTGATTCTTTAGAACTTTTGGGACTATATGAGGCTATGTTTAAGTGCTATTATTACCTCTAAACTGTAATCTATGTATATCCGTATAGGTTATGGATGGAGCTAGTGGGAGTGGAGGCGGGCCATCTCGGAGGCCTTTTCGCGTCGTTGATTACGAGGAGAGACCCGGGGGACCGATCAGGCGCTGGAGTACGGCTAGTCGGACTAGGCGTTGTAGTAGGTGCCAGCACTACTCTTACGCAGACCACGTGGTTGTGGCCGTTCTAGGCGAGCGGAGGAGACTTAGTGTGCCGCCGCCCGAGACCATACTGAGCTGCAGCGACTGAGAGGTGTTGCTAGATGCAGGCCGACCGGATTGGGGGGCTCCAGGGGGATATAGCCATGGAGCAAGAGCGGCACGAACGCCCTTCGCGACCAGTTACAGGTGGTTAACGACCGCCTCACTAGGGTAGTCGAGAGGTTAGGGACCGGTCTGGTGGTATTATTAATGAGTGTGGTGCCCTGATTCAAGAGGTGATTGCGCTAATGCGCCAGGGGGAGCTCCAGGTGCGGGAGGCGCCCCTAGCTCTAGCTCTAGCTCCGACGGGGAGTCGATTGGCTCGGTAGAGAACTAGGTTGGAGTTCCCTGGGCTATGTTTTGATCTTAGGTGAGGAATACCTAGGAAAAGCTCTTAGTGAGCTATTTTGTACTTTTGGGAACCTAGGTTGTATATTGTACTTTTGGATGACCTCACTACTTTTACTGGCCTGTTTTGTAAATATTTGACTGACTGTTACTGTATGACTGGTTTGCTATATTTGTGAAATATATGTACAGTTGCTTGTATTTGGTGTCTCTGATTGCTAAGTGTTTATTACTTTATGCGTACATATTGCTTGCTTTGATATCGTGTATATTTCAACCCTATAGTGAGTGAATCAATGGAGGGTACTCGTAGTGGACGAGGCCGTGGTCGTGGGACTAGGCAAACCCTACTGAGGAAGGTACTCGAGTGCCTGTGCCTGAACCTAATCCTGAGCCTAGGAATGATTCTAATGCCCAAAGTGGCTACTGCTATAGAACGAATGACTGATCTACTGGCTCACGTAGTGGAGCATCAGGGCCAAAACCCTAATCCTCAACCCGAAAACACCTGGAAACCCTGTGGAGAGCGAGGATAGAGCTCTCGAACGATTCCAGAAGTTCGCCCCACCAAAGTTTATAGGAGGGCCAGATCCAGATGTGGCCGAAAGGTGGTTAGAGAAAATGGTAGATATTTTTGCCGCTTTGCACTATACTGAGGAGCGGCAAGTGACTTTTGCGATCTTCCAACTGGAAGGGGCAGGCTCGTTCCTGGTGGAACGTTATAAGGCAGAAGTGGAAGCGAGAGTTGACCCCAAGGACGTGGGTGAACTTCACAAGGGAGTTCAACGCTAAGTTTTTTCCCTCCTTTAGTACAAGAAAAGAAAGAGGAAGATTTATAAGACTTCGCCAGGGAACCCAAACTGTGGCCAACTACGAGAGCCAATTCACACGGTTGTCCAAGTTTGCCCCTGAACTAATCATGACTGAACAAAGGCGAACTTAGACGTTTTATCCAGGGCTTTGAACGTTGAGATCCAGAAGGACTTAGCTGTAGCCCCCGAATTGATGCCTTTTAGTGACTGCAGTGGAGAAGGCTCAACGAATTGAGGATGCAGGCTACAGTGCGAAATTTCCCAGGCTAGGAAACGGGGATTCATGGAGGTAGCTCTGGATCTGGAGATAAGGGTACCCCTCCCAAGTTTGGAAGGGGAACTGGCGAAAGTAGACTGCCGGGATGTCGAGGGAGGCCCGTCGAGGGTGGCAGGTTGGTCGAGGTCAACAAAGGGGAAATTTTCAGGGGGTCCAGTTTCTGCATTCCGTGGTTCCTGCGGGTATTGCAGAAAATCGAATCACACGGAAGATAATTGCTTGGAGGAAGGAAGGAGGTGCTTACGCTGTGGAAGTGCGGAAGCACCAAATCGCTCAACTGTCCAAGTCTACCGCGAGAGGTGAGAGGGACTCCACAACCATCGAAGCTAACACTGGGCAAGTTAAGGGGGAAGGGACGAGATCAAAGGTGCCGGCTCGGAGTATACTCCCTTGAGCAACATCAAGTCCCTGACTCCTCTGGGGTCGTGGAAGGTACGATCCCTGTTTTCCACCGTTTAGCTAAAATTTTAATCGATCCTGGTGCTAGCCATCCCTTTGTTAACCCTGATTTTATGTGTGGAGTTGATATAAAGCCTGTTAGCCTGCCCTATGATTTGGAAGTTAAGCACTCCTACGGGGAACCAATGTTTACTCACTAGTGTGATGTACGCTAATTGTGAAATTTGGGTAGGAAAGAGAAAACTCTTTGGGAATCTTATCAGTTTAGCTCTTAAGGGATATGATATTATTCTGGGTATGGACTGGTTAGCTAAGTATAATGCTCAACTTGACTGCAAAAGGAAGTGGTAGAACTTCATATACCTGGAGAGGCAACTTTAAGGTTAGCATGTAAGGGGAATTTAGTCTCATCTGCATTGCTTCGGGCAATTCGGGCTAGAAAACTCCTAAGTAAAGGAGCACAAGGGATTTTAGCTTTTCTTATAAACACTCCCACTGATAAGGTGAAGGTAGAAGATGTACCAATAGTTAGGGAGTATCCGGATATGTTTCCTGATGACTTAGCAACCCCACCGCCGGAAAGAGAGATAGAATTCAAAATTGACTTGCTACCAGGAACCTCACCTATCTCTAAAACCCCCTTATCGGATGGCCCCTGCTGAACTTAAGGAGTTAAAGATGCCCAAATTGCAAAGACTTATTAGAGCGAGGGTTTATTCGAGAGAGTGGATCTCCATGGGGAGCTCCTGTGCTGTTTGTTAAAGAAGAAAGACGGGAGTTGCGGCTGTGTATAGATTACCGAGGGCTAAATAATGTGACGGTTAAGAATAAGTATCCACTAGCCCCATATTGATGAATTGTTTGACCAGTTGCAAGGAGCAGTGGTCTTCTCGAAATTAGATCTCCGCCAGGGGTACTACCAATTGTTGATTAGGAAGGAGGATGTACCTAAAACTGCGTTTAATTCAAGAAATGGGCACTTTGAGTTCGCAGTTATGCTTTTCGGACTGACCAATGCCCTTGCTGGCCTTCATGGATATGATGCATAGGGTTTTCAAAACCTTATTTGGATAGATTGTGGTTGTTTTTCATTGATGACATCTTGGTTTACTCAAAGTCACGAGAGGAGCATGAACAACACCTAAAACTCGTTTTACAAACCCTAAGAGAGCACCAATTGTACGCCAAGTTTAGTAAGTGTGAATTTTGGCTGGAGAAAGTCTCTTTCTTAGGGCACGTAATATCCCGAGAGGGGCATCACAGTCGATCCAGCAAAGTAGAAGCAAGTAACTGAGTGGAAGAGGCCGGAAAATCCCACTGAGCTTCGAAGCTTTCTAGGGTTAGCTGGGTACTATCGGCGATTTCTTAAGGATTTTTCAAAACTTGCCGGTCCTTTGACCGACTTGACAAAGAAAAATGATCGTTTTATGGTGGGATGCTATGTGTGAAGATAGTTTCCAAGAATTGAAGCGACGATTAACTAGGGCTCCTATTCTAGTTTTGCCTAACGGTCCGGATAATTTCACTGTATATACGGATGCTTCGAGGGAAGGTTTGGGGTGTGTACTGATGCAGAATAAGAGCGTGATTTCCTTTGCCTCTAGGAAACTAAAACCTTACGAGGAAAACTACCCAACTCACGACTTGGAACTAGCTGCAGTTGTATTTGCCCTGAAGAAATGGAGACACTACCTGTACGGGGTGACCTTTGAGGTTTATACCGACCACCAGAGCCTTAAGTACCTATTTTCCCAAAAAGAATTAAACATGAGGCAACGACGGTGGATGGAATTCTTGGAGGACTATGACTGCTCAATCAACTACCATCCGGGGAAAGCAAATGTAGTTGCTGATACCTTAAGTCGAAAGCTCAAATAGCTGGGTTAATGGTTAAGGAATGGGAGATGTTAGGAGCGGTTAGTGAATGGAACCCTAGCTTGAAACATCAAAGGGTAATTATTGGAAATGTCCGAGCAACCTCTGTTATACTAGAACGAATCAAAGAGGCCCAAGAGGAGGATTCGATGGTACAAAAAGTGGAGAGAAAAGGTGGAAAAAGGGGAAACACCTGATTTCAATATGAGTCCTGAAGGATTTTAAAGTATCGGAATCGGTTAGTGGTGCCTAAAAATGAATCACTGAAGAAAGAAATTTTGGAAGAAGCTCATCGATCGAAGTATACAATCCACCCAGGCAGTAGCAAGATGTACCAAGATTTAAAAGGAACATATTGGTGGGATAATATGAAGAAGGAGATTGCCCAGTACGTGCAGACCTGTCTCATCTGCCAGCAAGTTAAGGCTGAGCACCAAAAACCTTCCGGATTGTTACAATCTCTTGAAATACCTGAGTGGAAGTGGGAAAATATCACAATGACTTTGTTTCTGGATTGCCAAGGACGCAAAGAGGACACGATGCCCGTTTGGGTAATTGTAGATCGGTTAACCAAATCAGCTCATTTCCTGCCTGTGAACATGAAGTACTCGATGGAGAAGTTGGCTAGGTTATACAGAGATGAAATTGTGAGATTACATGGAGTTCCTGTAAGTATAGTTTCGGACCGAGATCTGCGCTTCGTGTCTAGGTTTTGGCAGAAATTTCAAGAGACCTTGGGAACTAAACTCCACTTTAGCACCACTTATCACCCCCAGACAGATGGACAGTTTGAAAGGACAATTCAAACTCTTGAGGATATGTTAAGGACGTGGATCTTGGATTTTGGGGGTAGTTGGGACAACACTTGACCCTAGTAGAGTTCGCTTACAACAATAGCTACCATTCGTCAATTCAAATGGCTCCGTATGAAGCGCTCTATGGACGAAGGTGTCGTTCAACAATTTATTGGGATGAAGTGGGAGAAAGAAAAGCTCTAGATCCAACATTATTCCGTGGATGGAGGATGCACAAGAAAAGGTTAAGCTAATACGTCAGAGACTCCAGACCGCTCAAAGCCGACAAAAGAGCTACGCCGACAACCGAAGGAAAGATTTAGAGTTCGAAGTTGGAGACCGTGTTTTCCTGAAGATTACTCCATTACGAAGTGCCACGACGGGTAGAGGAAAGAAACTTCAACCTCGCTTTGTAGGACCCTTCAAAATTCTCCAAAGAATTGGAAAGGTAGCGTATCGATTGGAGTTACCATCAAGCCTATCTAGGATCCATGACGTATTCCATGTCTCGATGCTCAAGAAATACCATCCTGATCCAACCCACGTTTTACAACTGGAGGAACTTGAAATAGATGAAGCCCTTACCTACGAGGAGAAACCTGTGCAACTGCTTGACCGAAAGGTTAAAGAGCTGAGAACAAACAAATTCCTCTAGTAAAGGTCTTATGGAGGAACCATGAGGTCGAAGAGGCAACCTGGGAAGTGGAGGAAGAGATGCAAAAGAGATACCCTAAGCTGTTTAGTAACCCAGGTAAGCAATTTCGAGGACGAAATTCTTTAAGGGGGAGAGAGTGTGAGAACTCGAGGAAGAAAAATCCGGTTTTAGGGTTTTATTGATTCGCGTGCACACAAATTCTATATTTTCTTTATTATATTCATTTTACATGTATTTTATAAGTAAATATAGTTTTAAAGTCATTTTTCTAGTATAAGTGAGTTCACGAGAAAATTGGAGCGAATAGCGGATGTGGGACCCGCTAGTGCGTTAAGTGAGAGAAATTCGGCCAATTCGGTTAAGTTGTGCAGTAAGGCATTTAATTACTGAGTGCTAAGAGATAATCAGAGGTTGGTTAGATGCTTGGTCATTAGTAAGCTAAAGGATAAGGAAAAAATCAAAAAAGGTGACACGTGTCGCATTTCTATTGGGCCAAGTTTTGCCTAACTTTCTTACAACTTTACTAAAAGTAAAATTTGACCAAAATCATCTTCATTCTTCAAGCATCTTGGCCAAAATTTTTGAGGGAAAAAAGGAAAGAAGCCTTCAACTTTTCTTTCAATTTCTTGTCCCAAATCTCAAAATCCAACCGATAAAACTTCGAATCTCTCCGTAGAAACAGCTTATTAAGTGAGATTGAAGGTGTTTGTGGAGTGATTTTGCAAAGAGAAGCCCTAAGTTGCTACCTTTCTTGGTGATTGAGGTATATTGCTTAGAACTTCAATTTTGTCCATAATAATTGTAAATTAGTGGCTTATATCAGTTAAGGAGCTTAGTTTATGGATGATTTTGTGAATTAAAGTGAAGCTTGGTGAATTTTGGGAATAGATACACTCCACTCGACAAACAGTGACCCGAGGGTCGTTACCTCGTCTACCAGCCCTTGCTGGCTCGACTCGAGTAACTTCCACTAGGGCTTTGAGCTCAGTGATTACAGTACAGTGGTGGGGGTCATGCCCAACATTCAAGTCAATCACAGTGCAGTTTCACAGTTTCCAGTCAAACACAGTGCAATACAATGGTAAACAGTTACACAATAAGAGGACGAGAGCGGTAAAGTACACTCTCGCCTCATTCACACAGTTCACAGTGGTCACATTACAGTTTCAAAGACAAGTAGTCACTTAGAAATTCAAATCATGCAATAGTACACTCACCACTTCAGATGAGCCAATTCAAGGATTTCCGTCCAACGGATGCTTTGGATCACCCAAACGTCCTATAACAATCAAGAAAATGCAATTGAAGTTCAATTACGGGTTGAGTACCTCTTAAACGGATCATTAAAGCAAAATTCAAATATAGCCTCAATTATAGCTCAAAATGGACAATATATCAAATTTAGGGTTAAAGGTTCAAGAAAACCCTAAGGCATTTCACATTCGCTCATTCTTAACCTAGATTTACCAAGCCCTAAAGTTCGCGGCAATCGGACAGCATTTCCCCTAAATTTCAGCATTTCCATCCTACAAACAAGTACCCAAATCCATCCAATCCAATCACAATTTATCATATCTGTGACAGCCCCACCTTCCCCTAAGGCGAACCAAAGGGTTTGGCGGACTGCCTGCCCAGCTCTCGCCAGGACTACGGAGTTGAAACACGCAAAACCCTAGACTACGCGCGATAGAATCCAAAGCCATAGAATCACAACATCTCAAATGATTACACTTATACATATTTTTACATCAAAGTCTTGAACAAAGTAACTAAAATACAAGCCAGGGTATCCATATCGGTCAAAATACAATTAGGGTTTCAGTTGCAAAAGAGCTTAACAAAATACATATACAATAGCTCGCCCCTTTTGCTTCAAAAATCATGATTTCGAAGTTGGTCCCTGTAAGAAGAACAAAGATAACGGGAACGGGGTGAGCTTGCGCTCAATGAGGTACCAAGAATACAAGTAGTCATGGATCATGGCATTTCACGTTTAAGGCACATATAAGGAAATGAACAATTATCTCAACTGGAAAGGATACAGGTGGCTCTCAGGAGCCAAATTCCCATTTCAGTACTTGATCCAAACTCGTTGACCCTCCGTCAACGTTTAATGAAATAAACATGTCCGTAGATCCCTCTTAAACGCCAAATCCCGATCACCAAACATACCCCTTACCGGGCCCGAACGCCGAACAGGAATAGAGATGGTAATACTCGAGTATACCGGAAATCCAGAGTCTCAATACCCAAAGATTTCCAAAGAACAGGCACCCATGGTTCGTTAATTTCCTCGACCAAGCCCTTGCTGGCTCGAATCAAGTAACTACCCATGAGGTTGAGCTCAGAGTTAACAGGCACAGGAAGGTCGTTGGATACGTGTCCAAACGACATCATATCAAGTATAAATAACATATTCAAGTGTACATGAGATCCATAGTAGACACAAGTAACAGAGTCAAGTACATATACAGGAAACAAGTCACACAGGCCAGAGAACGAGTGTGATAAAGTACACCCTCGTCTCATACCGGACAAACAGATGATACAGTCATTCAAGTTACAATTTGCAAGTACATATACAAAGTTAGGCAACAAGTGAGGGGAGTGGTACACTCACCAGTTCAAGTGCAGATACTTCAAAAGTTTTTCCCCGAAAATGACTTTAATCGCCAAGAAACCCTAAAATAACCGAAGTAGCAATTAAGGTTTTCACATCCCAAATTCTTAGTAAATGAAACGCACAAGTGAGGCTCGACTATGAGTCGTATGCCTACCCAAATGAACTATGAAGGCAAAGTTGCAAAAGCGTGATTTCGGAACGAAAAGGTAACAGGAGGACCTAGGGGCTTGAATGACCTAAAAGCCGTTCATCTACTAAGAATCAACTCAAAGTTGAAGGAACCAAGCGGCCTAGAAAGTTGGGCAGCGTGCCCTTTGTGTTTACCAAATTTCCAACCATTTACGGCTTCCTTATTTTCCTTAATTCAACCCCACAATACACACAAGTAAATTTACCACAATAGCCCTTCCATAGGCTCCAAAGTCATCCAAGTACAACACAAGTGCAATAGTACAAGCAAATATCAATTTTGAAGACAAAAGCTAAATGGCAGATTTGGCATCTCATAGCATTTTAGTCATAACCGAAGCTATGGTTATCGAATCGGGGTGAACCTTATACCATTTCGAAGATAAGACAGAGGGGAACAACTTTTATGAAGGCCACTTAACCTAATTTATAGTTTATCTAAGTCGAATTTACCAAACACAGATCCAAAAGTTTAAGATCAGTCTAGTTATCAGCACTGACTTTAACCAGTAATAACTCAGGCTACACAACTCCGATTCAGTTGATTCCAAAGCCATTAAAAATCTAAGATACAAGGCTACAATTCTTAAGAAGGCATCAAAAGTTAATTCATTCATCTTCCCAGTCAAACGAGCCAATTACAGAGGCTGATTATCATTTCCGGACAGAAACAGGGAAGCAGGGGTAAAATAGTCATTTCACAGGCTACCGTGCTCCGATTGAGCTCAAATTTTACAGACATAATCTACACTTAATTCTCTACAACTTTCATGTTTTGAGCTAAGGCCAATTCGGCCTCCATCCTGGACGAACAGAACTGGTCAGAGCAGGGCAATATAAGAACCCTAATCTGGAATTTTCCCACATAAAGCTGAAATTTCCGCAATTAACCACAATTAATGCACAATAACTTCAATTCCATACCATACTAAGCCACCAATCCAAGCCAACCTTAGTCATCATATGAAAACAGAAAAATTCCCAAGAAAATGATAAATTCACCAAACTTCACTTTAATTCACAAAATCATCCATAAACTAAGCTCCTTAACCGATATAAGCCACTAATTTACAATTATTATGGACAAAATTGAAGTTCTAAGCAATATACCTCAAACACCAAGAAAGGTAGCCTCTTAGAGCTTTGATTTGCCAAATCACTCCACAAACACCTTTGTTCTTCCTTAGTATGCGATTTCTACGGAGCAAATCGGATTTCTATCGGTTAATTTTCAAGATTTGGACAAGAAATTGAAGTAGAAGTTGAAGTTTTCTTTCCTTTTCTCTCTAGAGGAATTTCAGCCAAGAAGCTTGCAAAATGAAGATGATTTGGTCCAAATTTTGCTTTTGGTAAAGTTGTAGAAAGTTAGGCCAAGTGTTGGCCCAATAGGATCGCGCCACGTGTCGCCTTTTTTGGATTTCTCCTTATCCTTTAGCTTCCAATGATTAAATACCTAACTAACCTCCAGTTATCTCTTAACACTCAGTAATTTAATGCCTTACTGCGCAACTTAACCTAATTGGCCGAATTTCTCTCACTTAACGCACTAGCGGGTCCCACATCCACTATTTACTCCGAAAATCTCATAAACTGACTTATACTAGGAAAACATTTTTAAAACCCTATTTACTCATAAAAATGTCTAGAAAATTTATCGAATAAAGTAATACCTAAAATAAAGAAAATTTACGGGCTCTCACAATATCCATCATAGACTAGCAAATACACCTCATTAGGGTCACAATACCCTTCAATCATGGCTAATTGCAAGTTCAATAGACAACCATAAGAAAGCCCCAAATTGCATAAACCCTAATGCTGAAATTTCCATAGAAAGCTGAAATTTTCCGCACAAAGCTGAAATTTTCCGCAATTCACCGCAATTAACGTATACTAGCACCCAATTACACCATATTAAGCCACCAATTCAAGTCATATATAATAATCATATGAAATCAGAAAAATTCCCAAGAAAATGAAAAATTCACCAAACTTCACTTTCATTCACAAAATCATCCATAACTAAGCTCTATATCCGATATAAGTCACTAATTTGAAATTTTTATGGACAAAATTGAAGATTCAAGCCATATACCTCAATCACCAAGAAAGGTAGCAACTTAGGCCTTCCCTTTGCAATTCACTCCACAAACACCTTTGATCTTCCCTAGTAAGCAATTTCTACGGAGTAAATCGGATTTCTATCGGTTGATTTGCAAGATTTGGGCAAGAATTTGGAAGAAAATTGAAGCTTTCTTTTCTCTTTTTCCCTCAAGATGGTTTCGGCCAAGAAGATGCTCGAATGAAGATGTTTTTGGTCAATTTTCAACCTTAGTAAAGTTGTAAGAAAGTTAGGTGCAACTTGGTCCAATGAAATCGCGCCACGTGTCGCCTTTTTTTCTTTTCCTTATCCATTAGCTTCCAAAGACTAAATATCTAACCAACCTCCAGTTATCTCTTAACACTCAGTAATTTAATGCCTTACTGTACAATTGAGCCGAATTGGCCGAATTCCTCTCACTTAATGCGCTAGCGGGTCCCACCACCGCTATTCACTCCAATTTTCTCGTGAACTCACGTATACTAGAAAAATGCCTTAAAAACTATATTTACCTATAAAACGCGTGTAAAACAATTATAATAAAGAAAATATAGTAAATGTAAGCACGCAAATCGATAAACCATAAACCGTTTTTTTTTTTTTTTTTTTTTCGAGTTCTCACATGACTGCTACTTTGCTTACCAGGTGAGTGTTCCACTACCTGTTACCTGCTTATGTGAACTAACTGATTGCTTGAATTGCCACTGCTTGAGCCAAACCTCGTTTTAATGAAATGGAGACGAGTGTGTACTTTATCGCACTCGGTCTTCCCATTTTTCACTGTGGCTCTGATTACTGTTATTATGAGATATAATCTCTTTATGTGTGACTGTATGAGATGTGATTCATCTATATGTGACTGTACATAAGTTGACGGGTGATACCTCAACAACCATTGCCACTGTTTGGGGTACCCTATTTCATAGGCAAACCGGTTCTATCGAGCCAGCAAGGGCTTGGTCGAGAAGGCCGGTAAACCTTGGAGACTGTTTACTGTTCACTGGAAACTGGTATAACTCGAGTATTACCGAACCACTGCTTTGGAGTGCGGGTCCGGTAGGGGGTTGATTGGTGGACGGAGATGATAGAAAGTGGTGTTCTACGGACTGTATATTTCTTAAATGCAAATGTTGACGGAGAGTCAACGGACCCCGGTATGATCAAGCTGAGGGGAGTTTGGCTTTTGAAAGCCACCCGTATCCTTAAATTGAATTGTGATTTAATTATTATTGTGTGGTACGGTTTATTCGGTTAATTTATACTCATATGTGGCTATGTGCTTATTTGTGTTACTTGGAACCTCACTGGGCTTTAGCTCACCCCACTCCCTTTGTTCTCCTTAACAGGTTTGGGACGGGCTTTTGGGCAAGAGCTTTCTTAGTTGTGTTATTTAAACGTGTAACCTTTTGTTTAAGAGATTCCTACTTATAGCTCTTGTAAATTTGACTTTATAAGTTTGACCTGTGTTATGAAACTGTAGTATGGCTTGGCTTATGTACCGTTTAGTTGGCTTTAAGTTTGAAAAGCTGGTTGTCTAATATTACTTTTAGGGTTTGTACCGTTTAGTTGAAGTTTCCACTGAATGTTTTGAGTTACTAGTTCTCTGATCGACCGAGTCCTGGCGAGAGTTGGGTAGGCAGTCCGCTGATACCCTAAGGTTCACCCTAGGGAGAGGTGGGGCTGTCACACACTGCGAGTGGAGAACGCTAGATTCCAAGTTAGAACTTCCAAGTGAGGAAAAGGGGATTCCCTGGGAGTAGTTCCAGTCAAGGTGAGAAGGGTAACCCTCCCAAGTCTGGAAGGGGACAGGAGGAGGGAGATTTGCGGGGGATGCCACGGGGACCCCATCAAGGGGTGGTTCATTTGGTCGAGGCCAGCAGGGAAGTGCCTCCCAGGGGAGTTCAGCCTCTGTTTCTCGAGGTCCTTGCGGCTTTTGCGGAAAACCAAACCACACGGAGGACAATTGCTGGAGGAAGGAGAGGAAATGCTTGTGCTGTGGGAGCGCGGGGCATCAGATAGCTACCTGTCCGGTACTAACCCGAGAGGCGAGAGTAACCCCACAATCTTCTAGGGCCAGTTCCGGCCAATCTAAAGTGGAAGGGACGAAACCAAAAGTGCCAGCTCGGGTGTAGTCCCTGAGCAACACCAAATCCCTGACTCATCCGGGGTCGTACAAGGTACCATCCCTGTTTTCTATCGTCTAGCTAGGATTTTTGATTGACCCCGGTGCTACCCATTCCTTTGTTAACCCCGATTTTATGTGCGGCATTGATATAAAACCTGTTAGTCTACCCTATGATTTGGAAGTTAGTACTCCTACGGGGACCCAATGGTTGATTACTAGCATGATGTATGTAAATTATGAAATTTGAGTAGGAGAGAGAAAATTACTGGGGAATCTGGTATTAGCTATTAAGGGGTACAACGTCATATTAGGTATGGACTGGTTAACTAAGTACGATTCCCAACTTGACTGTAAGAGGAAGGTGGTAGAATTTCGTATACCGGGGAAGGCGACTTTAAGGCTAGATGTGAGAGGTAGCCTAGCCTTATCTGCATTGATTTCGGGCATTAGAGCTAGGAAATTGTTGAGTAGAGAGGCGCAAGGGTTCCTAGCTTTGCTTATAAATACTCCCGTTGATAAGTTAAGGGTAGAGGATGTGCCTATCGTGAGTGAATATCCGGATGTGTTCCCTGACGAATTAGTAACCTTACCTCCGGAGAGAGAGGTAGAGTTTAAGATCGATTTGATACCAGGAACGTCACCTATCTCTAAAACCCCCTATCGGATGGCACTTGCTGAACTTAAGGAGTTGAAGTTACAGTTGCAAGATTTGTTGGAGCGAGGGTTTATCCGAAAGAGTAGATCCCCATGGGGAGCCCCTGTGCTATTTGTGAAGAAGAAAGATGGGACGTTGAGGTTGTGTATAGATTATCCGGGGATTGAATAAATAACCATTAAGAACAAATACCCACTGCCTCATATTGATGAATTGTTTGACCAACTACAAGGGGCTGTAGTGTTTTCAAAGTTAGACCTCCGTCAGGGATACTATCAGTTGTTGATTAGAAAGGAGGATGTACCCAAGACTGCCTTCAATTCTCGGTATGGGCATTTTGAATTTGCCGTTATGCCCTTTGGTTTATCCAATGGCCCTGCTGCCTTCATGGACTTGATGCATAGAGTTTTCAAACCCTTCTTGGACCGATTTGTCGTCGTTTTCATTGATGACATTTTAGTCTATTCTAAAAATCGAGAGGAGCATGAGCAGCAATTGAGGTTAGTCTTACAAATCTTAAGAGATCACCAGTTGTATGCCAAATTTAGTAAGTGTGAATTTTGGTTGGAGAAAATCTCGTTTTTAGGGCATGTAATTTCGAGAGAGGGCATTACTGTAGACCCAGCGAAGGTGGAGGTGGTAGCTGAGTGGAAACAACCCGAAACTCCCACTGAAGTTCGTAGTTTTCTAGGATTGGCTGGGTATTATCGGCGGTTTATTAAAGATTTTTCGAAACTTGCTAGCCCCCTAACCAATTTGACGAAAAAGAATGGGCGTTTTCTATGGGATGCTAAGTGCGAGGGTAGTTTTCAGGAATTGAAACAAAAGTTAGCCATGGCCCCTATTCTAGCCCTAACTAATGGAAAGGATAGTTTTTCTGTCTATACGGATGCTTCAAGGGAAGGATTAGGGTGCGTGTTGATGCAGAATAAGAATGTGATTTCCTTTGCCTCTAGAAAATTGAAACTTCATGAGCAAAATTACCCGACCCATGACCTAGAATTAGCCGCAGTTGTCTTTGCCCTGAAAAAGTGGAGACACTACCTGTACGGGGTAACCTTTGAGGTTTATTTTGACCACAAAAGCCTTAAGTACCTATTTTCCCAAAAAGAACTAAATATGAGGCAGCGACGGTGGATGGAATTCTTAGAGGATTACGACTGTACGATTAATTACCATCCGAGAAAGGCGAATGTGGTAGCTGATGCCTTAGGTCGAAAGGCTCAAATAGCTGGGTTGATGGTCAGAGAGTGGGAGATGTTGGGAGCAGTGAGTGAATGGAACCCTAGGTTGGAGCGTCAAAAGGTCATCTTAGGAAATATCCGGATAACCTCTGCTATACTGGAGCGAGTCAAAGAGGCCCAGAAGGAAGATCCGATGGTCCAAAATTGGAGAGACAAGGTGGAGAAGGGAGAATTACCTGATTTTAATTTGAGTTCTGAAGGGATATTGAAGTATCGGAACCGAATAGTGGTGTCGGAGGACGAAACCTTGAAAAGGGAGATTTTGGAGGAAGCCCATCGATCGAAATATACGATCCATCCGGGTAGTAATAAGATATATCAAGAGCTACGGAAGTTGTATTGGTGGAATAAAATGAAGAGGGAAATAGCCCATTACGTGCAAACCTGCCTCATCTGCCAGCAAGTAAAGACGGAGCACCAAAAACCCTCTGGTTTGTTACAACCCCTGGAGATACCTGAGTGGAAGTGGGAAAACATCACGATGGATTTCGTTTTCGGATTGCCAAGAACCCAAAAAGGACATGATGCCGTATGGGTGATCGTCGATAGACTAACTAAATCGGCCATTTCTTACCTATAAACATGAAATACACTCTGGAGAAGTTGATTCAACTGTATATGAGTGAAATTGTGAGACTGCACGGGATTCCTGTGAGTATAGTTTCGGATAGGGATCCTCGTTTTGTGTCTAGATTTTGGCAGAAATTTCAGGAAACCTTGGGGACCAAACTCAACCTTAGTACCACTTACCATCCCCAAACAGATGGACAGTCCGAGCGAATCATTCAAACCCTTGAGAACATGTTACGAACCTGTATCCTGGATTTTGGGGGTAATTGGGGCCAACACATGACTTTAGTGGAGTTTGCCTACAATAATAGTTACCACTCTTCGATCCAAATGGCACCGTATGAAGCTCTCTATGGCCGAAAATATCGTTCACCAGTTTATTGGGATGAAGTAGGAGAAAAGAAAGTTCTAGATCCAACAATCATTCCATGGATGGAGGATGCACAAGAAAAAGTTAAACTGATACGTCAAAAACTCCAGACAACTCAAAGTCGACAAAAAGAGCTACGCAGACAACCGAAAGAAAGACTTGGAGTTCGAAGTTAGAGACCGTGTGCTTCTTAAGGTTACACCATTACGAAACGTCACAGCGGGTAGAGGAAAGAAACTTCAACCTAGATTTGTAGGACCCTTCAAAGTCCTCCAAAGAGTTGGAAAAGTGACGTACCGTCTTGAGTTACCTCCAAGTTTATCCCGAATCCACGACGTTTTCCATGTTTCAATGCTCAAGAAGTACTATCCTGATCCAACCCACATCTTACGACCTGAGGAGATTGAATAGATGAAGCCCTTACCTATGAGGAGAAACCTGTGCAATTACTTGACCGAAAGGTTAAGGAGTTGAGAAATAAAAATATCCAATTGGTGAAGGTTTTATGGAGGAACCACGGGGTAGAAGAGGCAACCTGGGGGGTGGAGGAGGAGATGGAAAAGAGATACCCTGAGCTGTTTAGTGACCCCAGGTGAGCAATTTCGAGGACGAAATTCTTTAAGGGGGAGAGAGTGTGAGAGCTCGTAAAATTTTCTTTATTTTAGGTATTACTTTATTTCTTTGCACCCGTTTTCCATATTTTCTTCATTCTATAAATTTTCTAGACATTTTTATGAGTAAATAGGGTTTTAAAAATATTTTCCTAGTATAAGTTAGTTCACAAGATTTTTGGAGTGAATAGTGGGCGTGGGACCCGCTAGTGCGTTAAGTGAGAGAAATTCGGCCAATTAGGTTAAGTTATGCATAAAGGGATTAAATTACTAGGTGCTAAGAGATAATTAGAGGTTAGTTATATATTTAACCATTGGTAAACAAGAGGATAAGAATAGAATCCAAAGAGTGCCACGTGTCGCGAGCTTACTGGAGATGACTTGCTTAACTTTCTTAACTTTACTAAAGACCAATTTTGACTCAAATAATCTTCACTTTGCCCCCTTATGGCCGAACCCTTGAGAGAAAAAAGAAGAAAGTGAGCTTCAACTTTTCCTTTCATTTCTTGCCTAAATTTCGAAATCCAACCGATTAAATCTTGAATTCCTCCGTAAAAGTGACTTACTAAGGAAGATTGAAGGTGTTTGTGGAGTTGTTTTGGAAGAGAAAGCTCTAAGTTGCTATCTTTCTTGAGGATTAAGGTATTTTGCTTGGAAAGTCAACTTTTGTTCATAATAATGGTAAATTAGTGACTTGTAGCGGTTAAATCGCTTGTTTTATGGATGATTTCATGGATTAAAGTGAAGCTAGATGAATTTCTTATTTTCTTGGGAATTTTTCTGTTTTCATGTGATGATTATGGTTGGCTTGAATTGATGGCTTAATATGGTGTAAATTGGAGCTATTATGTGTTAATTGTGGTGAATTGCGGAAAATTTCAGTTTTGTGCAGAAAATTTCAGCTTTAGGGTTGCCAAATTAGGGCTTTCTTATGGATGGTTATTGAGCTCATAATTGGCTATGATTGAGGGGTATTGTGACCCTAATGACGTGTATTGACTAGACTATGACTGGTATGTGAAATTGTGGTTGGATGGATGAAATTAAATGATTGTTTATAGGGTGGAAATGCTGAAATTTTAGGGGAAATGCTGTCCAAATATCGAGGATATTAGGGTCTTGTAAGTTTAGGTTAGGATTGGGTAAAAGTGAAAGACTTTAGGGTTCGTTTATACTTTTAACCTTAAATTCGATGTATTTTCCATTTTGAGCTATATTTGAAGCTATATTTGAATTTTGCTTTAGTGCTCCATTTAAGGGGTACTCGACTCGTGTTTGAGTCTCAATTGCGTTCTTTTGATTGTTATAGGACGTGTTGGTGATCCAATGTGAGAACCCGAAAATTTTCACATTTTCCAAATATTATTTTATTTCTTTGCCCACATTTTATTACTGCCCTTGAAAATATTAAATGTTCTATACATTTTACAAGTAAGTACAGTTTTTAAATCATTTTCCTGGTAGAAGTTAGTGTACGTTAATTTGAAGTGCATTCTTGAATGTGGGACCCACAAGTGCGATACAATTTTGTCGATTAGGTGATGAATATTAAGTGTTATTTTTTTTTTACAAGGTGCTAGGAGGTGATTAGAGGTTAGCTAGTTAGATGAATCATTGAGGTAGAAAAGATAAGCATAGAACCTTCAAGAAAAGCTAAGTGTCACCACCTCATTGGAAGTTGGACTTTTGACCAAGAAGGTTAACTTTACCAAAACCAAATTTTGACCCAAAATTCCTTTCATTTCCACTCTCTTGGCCGAATTTCTTGAGGAGCAAAACAAGGAAAACCTCTTCAATTTCTAGCTTCAATCCTTGCTCAAATATTGAGTTTTAACCAACCAAATTAGAAACTACTCCATACAAGTGATCACTAAGGAAGATTAAAGGCTTTGGTGGAGTTGATTTGGGAGGAAGAAGCCTAAGCTATCATCTTTGTTGAGGATACAAGGTACTTTGGACAAAAAACTTTCTTTCTTTCATATATGTGTGAATTAGTGAGTTATAGTTGCCATATGTGTAGCTTTATGAGAATATTTCTTGGTTTGAAGTAGTTTTATGGTAAATTTCAGTTTTAAGGTGAAAATTCTGGTCACATGTGATGCTTGAGGGTTGTTCATGTTATGATAGCCTTGTTATGTGTAAAATTGAAGCCCTTATATGTTGGTTTTGGTTGCTTACAAGAATTTCAGCTTGTGTGGTTGAATTCTAGCTTTGGGGATTGAAGTTGCCCTGTTCTGGCTAGTGTTATCCGGACATGATAGAGACTGAATTGGGCTTAGCTTAAAACATGAAAGTTGTATAGAATTGAGTGTAAATTATTCCTGTACAATTTCAGCTCAATCGGAGCACTGTATCCTGTGAAATGACTAATTTACCCCTGCTTCCCTGTTTCTGTCCGAAATGATAATCAGCCTCTGTAATTGGCTCATTTGGCTGGGAAGATGAATGAATTAGCTTTTGATTCCTTCTTACGAATTGTAGCCTTGTATCTTAGCTTTCGAATGGATTTGGAATCAACTGAATCGGTGTTGTGTGTGCCGAGATATGATTGAATAAATCAGGACTGCTAGTTGACTTTCACAGTGAGCTTCGAACTGGAAGATCTGGGGCTGTTTGGGTAAATTTGACTAGGTTATGTTGAGAACTGGGTTAAGGTGTCTTCATACGAATTGTATAGCTATGTCGTAGCTTCGAAACGGTATAAAGTTTACCCCAATCTGATTAGTGTAGCTTCGGTTGTGACCAATACGCTAAAAGATGTCAAACCTGCCATTTTTCTCCTTGTCTTAAACCTTAATTCCGGTCACTTTTCTAGCTTAGTTTTGTACTTAAATGACTTTTAGCCTATTGAACGGCTATTGTAATGAGATTATTTGTATGTGATTTTGGGGGCTGATTGAGGAAAATGATGAAGCCATAAATGGCTGGAAAATGGATAAATACAAAGGGCGTGCTGCCCAAATTTGCACTCAAATGGCGATTTCAAAATTTTAAGAGCGGACATAAGTTTTATGACTATTTTACTCATGTCTTTTGGACTAAATGCACTCTTTTCACTTCCAAAATTATACATATACATTGTACTATTAGTTATTCGGATTTTCTTTGATTCACTTAATCTTGGGTTGGTTGAACCGTAATATTTTCTTATGATTATTCTTAGGGTTTCTTGGTGATTAAAGGGTTATCCGGAAAGAACCTTGGACGTTATTTTCCTTATATAGGTGAGTGTTCTATATACGTTTTGTTTCTAATGAATATGTGAACTACTGTGACTATTTGGATTGTTGCTTTAATACGTGATTGAGGTATGTTCTGTTTCCAATATTTTCAAAATGAATTTTGCTAGGCGAGTGTGTACTTTATCGCACTCGACCTAAACGAACGTGAAATTTTCAATGATTGAATGATTAAATGTTACTTGTGCATGAATGTAAGCCTTCTGGCTGAACTGGGCCCTTGCCCTTTGTTACTGGTCGACTCGAGCCAGAAACGGACTCGGTCGGGCGATTAGTGACCCTGGGTGAATGTTTGGTATACTCGAGTATGACCACGTAGTCTGGAGAGGACTGGCCAGTGCGCTGGCCAGAACGGGGAGAATGAAATGAATGAATGAATGGCAAGATTGACGGAGGGGTTTCAAATCCAAATGGAATTTTTCTAAATGATTGAAGGAATAAGGAAATGGTCGATGAACGAACGAGCGAATGTCTCCATGTATCCTTTTAATGAATGTGTTACTATTGCTTTCATAGCGTAAATGTTTCTGGATTACTTGTTATTGTGTGATTAATGTCCTTGATTAATTACTTGGTTATGTATATAGAACCTCGCTGGGCTTTTAGCTCATTCCACGCCTTTTGTTTTCCTTACAGGGGTGGCAAGCATGGGCGAGAGGCCTGTATAGAATAGAATAGTCTAGTTTTTGTTTTGAATTGTTTTGTTTTGGCTTTTGCACTCGCTCTAGTGCTTGGTTAGAGTTGGTGTGAGAAAGTTAGAGCTTTTGTTACATTTGGGACTGCACTTCTGGTTGAGATTGGGATGAATGTAAATATATGTTTCCAGTTTGGGAGTTGTTTTTCATTTATCCTCGAGGTGTTATCTTATTTTGTTTGGAGTGAGTGATCGAGTCCTGGCGAGAGCTGGGCAGGCGGTCCGCCGAACCCTTTGGTTCGCTTTAGGGGAAGGTGGGGCTGTCACATCCAAGGCATCCGTCGGACGGAAATTTGTGAATTTGCTTATTTAAAGTGGTGAGTGCACTATTGCATAATTTAAATGCCTAAGTGATTACTTGTCCTTGAATCTGTGAATTGAATGACTGTGAACTTTGTGCATGAGACGAGAGTGTACTTTATCGCTCTCGTTCTCTTACTTGTATAACTGATTGCTGATTACCTATGAATTTGAACTGTGTCTGGTTTAAAATCATGGAGTATGAGCCCTACGACTGTATTGTGATATCTGAGCTCAAACCCTAGTGGGCGTTAATCGAGTCGAGCCGGCAAGAGCCGGTCGGCTAGGTAACGACCATAGGGTTACTGTTTGTCGAGTGGAGTGCATCTCCTTGACCCTGTGGTATACTCGAGTATTACCTTCTTAATTACTGTGAGCTGTTCGGGCCTGGTAAGGGGAATGCATGGTGGAAGGTACTGGGTGTAAAGTGGGATCTACGGTCATGTTTCTTTCTTCGAACGTTGACGGAGGGTCAACGAGATGCGATCAAGAACTGCAATGGGGAAACTGGCTCCTGAGAGCCATCCGTATCCTTTTATTTTGAACTTGCTGTGGTACTTTTATTTCTATGTTTGATGATCGTGCATAACTGAGCATAGTTGCTTTCGTGAGTTTGGGTTGTATAAATTGTTAGTACCTCATTGGCCGAAAGCTCACCCTCGTTATCTTTGTTTTCCTTACAGGAATACTTTTGGAAACCATGGTTTTGAGAAGCGAGTCGAGCTAGTTATCTATTCTTTTGTTCCTTTGTTTAGCTCCTCGGCCGTTAGAAACCCGATATGTACCTTAATGGGATTTTCCCTTTTGGATTGTGAACTTTGATATTGTGTATGTGTAAATGGTTGTTCATGTATAAATGACATCAATTCTTGGGAATGTATGTTTAGCACTATCTATGGGTCTTTTGTACTTGGTTTGGCGTGTGTGATTGTTTAGTAGTCCTGGCTAGAGTTGGGCAGGCAGTTCGCTAACCCTTAGGGTACGCCCTAGGGGAAGGTGGGGCTGTCACAGTGGGGGCGTCACATCTGGTCCTCCAAGAAATTTAGTAGAAGAAAACTTTTGGAAACCGTTCCAGAGCCCTATCTTCACCTACTTCAGGGCCTCTTTGCTGATTACCAGGCACTTGACCTTACTGGTCAACCAATCGAGCTAATAAGTCTGTCATACGATTAATAGTTGTAGCTATCTGGTCCCATTCTTCACCTCTAGGTCCTTGGTTCTGATTTGCTACAGATCCTTGTTCCTCTTCTTGATCCTGGGCTTGCCTGGGTCCACGCCCACGGCCCTGACCACGTTGTCGTCTACCCTCCATTATTTCTCACTGGTCTAGGGTCCAAGTATTATAACTAATAGGGTAAGTAAGTATTTGTATATAATAGATACTTATGCATAATCAAAAGTCAAAGTGAAATAAAGTCAAAATAACAATAGGCAAGTGAAAACACAAAGCATGTAAATGCCAAAATCACAATAATGTCAAAGTCAAAATTAATATACATTCAAGAGCTAATATCAGTTATTTACAAACTAACAAGGCCAAAAGTATCAAGCACGAACCCCAAAAGTACAAACACAGTCCCTCCAGCCATATAAAAAACCAAAGTAAGTAGTCAGAAGAAAACTGTACAACCACTGAGTCACTACATCCCCTATCCTTTCTATTTACAATAGTCAAATTCACCCAAAATAGTAATCTAACAGTCAAGACTTAGTCCGCCGCGGGACTAGCTGACCTCCCGTATTGAGCAGGCTCAGCTCCTGCGTCATCTCCTATGTTAGAAACCTCATCGCTTAAGTCTCCAAGTAGATCTCCACAAACATTCAGGATCGACTCAGTTCTAGTCCTCACCTTCATTGTTCCCCTCACCAGTCGCTCCTGGGCTTTCCCCAAGTTGTGCACAGAGATCATCGGTCCTTTCTTGACCCTCAACTACATCATCCTCAAGTTCCTTAATCCGGTCGGCTTGTATTATTATAGTTTCCCTTAGTTGATTCACTTCATCTTCAAGCCTAGCATTGTCCTTCGCTAACGCCTTCCTCTCCTCCACAACAGCCAAAACTACTAGGTTAGGATAGGCGTAAGTATGTCGACACTCGCAATGCCGATAGCGGTTAGCTAGACTCCAATGCACGGCAGCTTCTCCTAGCCTGATCTGGTACCTAATCATCGGGAGTACCCCACGGGGCGGCTCGCCAACCTGACTATCACCAGGGTCACTAGGTCCATCCATCCTACACAAAGTATAGATAAAACTTAAGTACTCTTAAGGGAAAATGATCAAATATAATCTTAAAGTCGAAAATTTCTAATACGCCTAGGCCACTTCAAACCTAGGCTCTGATACCACCGGTGACAGCCCCACCTCTCCTCAGGGCGAACCCTAAGAATTAGCGATTTGCCTGCCAACTCTCGTCGGGACTCAGTCGACTAATGAATTAGCAACCCATGATAACTAATGAAATATCTTCGAAGTAAACGGTACAGATCATAATGGAAATATAATCGCCATGCCACTTTCCAAACTAAGAATATAGAGCTAAATGTCAACTTACAATTCCACACTTAATTTACATAATATACGTCGAAATTACAAATTCAAGCTTACAAGAGTCAAAAGTAAAGTCCTCTAAACAAAAAAGTTACAATCCAGGGTACAAGTTCAAGGTAAAGGTAAAGCTATGAAAGTTCTTGACCAAAGGTCAATCCTGTGATGCCCCCACTTCTCCCAAGGGCGAACCCAAGGGTATCTGCAGAACGCCTGCCCAACTCTCACCAGGACTCACTACAATCTATAATCCAAAAGCTCGAAAATACTTCAAAATATTTTCACTATAAAATTAAAGTACTCCAAAATATTTCATACTTACAATTAGTTAGC
The DNA here is from genome assembly GCA_023065735.1 of Coffea humblotiana. Taxonomy (NCBI): domain Eukaryota; kingdom Viridiplantae; phylum Streptophyta; class Magnoliopsida; order Gentianales; family Rubiaceae; genus Coffea; species Coffea humblotiana. Next base: position 24,181 of record JACYVW010000200.1, read on the forward strand.
TTTCAAGCTTAATACAATCCAAAAGAATATGTACTACAACCATCCGTTATAATACAACTTAAGGTCTTCAAAAGAAAACAATCTAGTACTATTCACGAGCACCCTTGATCTCGAACCTTGTTAAGGAAAACAAAAACGTGGAATGAGCTAAACAGCCCAGTGAGGTTCCAAGACACTCTAGCAGTTCTAATAAATCATGTAAGTTAAGCATGATACATATATGGTTCAAGATTTCACATTGGCACATTTACAATAAGACAGTTATTCATGATACAGAAATAAACACATATTGAAGGATACGGTGTTCCAGTGGGAACTATTTCGGTCAATTTCACCTTATAACTTCAGATCCCCTCGATTTGTCTGACCATCACCTTATCCCTCCAGTGGTAATACTCGAGTATACCGGAACGGTTGTCCCCAGGGTTCCAACCTACCGGACCAAGCCCAGTTCTGGCTCGAGCAGGTTAGTAACCAAGTGCAGGTCCCAGTTCAGCTTAGAGCTTACAACATGCACAAGTAATCAAGTAAATCGGTAAACGGTAAACGGTAAATGGTAATAGTTCTCAGTGAACGGTAAAAATCTGTCATTTTAGTAGGTCGAGTGAGATAAAGTACACACTCGCCTTAAAACGGTGGGCAATTTCATATGAGCAATTATCAGTAACACGTAACACTTAAACACGTAAGCAATATACGGTAATTTCATATGAACATGTAATTTACGATAATCAAATAATCAAGTAGTCAAGTAATCAAGTAAGCAAGTAATCAAGTAAATCAGTAAACGGTAAGTAATCACGGTTAACGGTAAACGGTAATCGGTAAACGGTAGTAGTTCACGGTTAATCGGTAGACATTTATCATTTTAGTAGGCCGAATGAGATAAAGTACACACTCGCCTTAAAATGGTGGAAAAGTTCATAGGAACAATTATCGGTAGCACTTAACAGTTAAACACATAATGACCATTGAGTAAACATGTCGTAAAACTATTCCAATCACGTACTCCTATATGGAACACTCACCAATCAAAATAAGTGAGTAAAGAAAGTCGTCAATGATCTACTTCGGGATTCTCTTCGAGACCTTCTTGATCGCCTGAAGAAAAGTGACCAATAATCACCCTCACAATTTCACAAGTTCCTTATCAAACAAGAAAGAATGCACACTTGCTTTAGAATTCAAGTCAATGTCTTTATAAGAGCTTCATTTTATCGAAAGTTAAGATTCAAAATTGTGAATTTTAAAGTTACTGAGGAAACTCATACCCTCCACGAAATCAGGTTCAAAACGATAGATTAACATCAAGATAAGAAGTCAAGTTTCCAAAATTTCATTTTCTAAGAAATCGGCAAATTTCAGCTTTGTGCGTCAAACTTAGAAAAATCATATCTTGCACCCAGTAGGTCCAAAAATGGAAACTCTTATACCGTTGGAAACTAGATCCAAAGAACTAAAAGTTCCTAGAAGACACTTTTCCAAGATTCTAATGCCAAGATACTCCAATTTCGGTCTCTCTAAAGTGGCTGCTCTAGGGCTCCACAAGACAGTTTCAATCTTGATTTTCGGCAACTTTGGAAATTCGGAAAAAATTCAACAGAATGTGAAATTAGACTCTAAATTTGAAACTCCATTAGAGCTACAATCAAAGTTTTTAAACACAATATAATGGAACTAAATCGGAGGTTTGAGCATCAAGGATTATAGCAGGCTCAAAGTCCGGTTCGAAAATAAGGATTGCTTAGTCCTTTTTCCAGATTTGAAGAACAGATTTTGGTGTCTTGTTTGCATGTCAAAACAGTCTTAGAATGACACCAAAATTAGTAATAATTCAGCTTCCATATGAGGACTACTCCTCTATCAAACTTTCATTGAAAATTCACACGGGAAGGTATTAACTAAACTACCAAACTTCAAGAAAATCCCAAGACCAATCTGTCTTTTGCTTTCTTTTCCATTTTCAAACATTTTGCCCAATGAAAACGATTCAAATATGGCTCATTTATGAAACAAAAGTCTAAGAAACATCCAATATACATTTGGTAGGTGATTGACCTCTAAATTTGCAAAACAACAAGTCCCAAGTCAAGCTACGCCATTCGGCTAGCCAAAATTAAGGTTTTCTATCACTGGTGCAGTTCTGTAATTTGGCCACAACTCACTCAATTCAACTTGGAATTGGGCATGGTTGGTGGCGTTTGAAACTACATTCATAATTTTAAAATTCATCAGAAGAAAGCTTTTGAAATTCAGTTCCTAGCTAGCTCAAATTCAAGCAACAAGTCCCAGCACATCACTGACTCTCTAGCACAGGAGTAAAACAGAACAGGTAAATTTGAAGAACTAGTACCCACGCAAGTCGAATCAGGGGATGCATTTTATACCATTCGAAAACTGGAGGTGTCTAGTTTCAAATGCCGTAAACAGAACTTGATTTCGACATCTGAGCAAAGAGTTATGATCGTTTAAAGATTACTGCCAGCCATACCCCTGTTACGCGAATTGCAGATTTGTTCTTGTATATACTTCAACTTTTTCTTAACCAAATCAAGTAATTTTTGTGGAAACTTTCCACACAACCTATACAAACATATCTACAATAAATTCAAGGTCATTTAATCACAAAAAAAATCGAACCAAGGGCTTTGCAAAAAACAGGCAGAATCGGCTAAGCTTCTCATGCAACTTTCCTTTGATTTTCCTCCATTCTTCAACTTATATCCAACTTATTTAACACTTAATCAACATAAATAACACCCATAATCATCATATCAGTCGAACAAGTCCATTGTGGGATTTCATAGAAGCCCACTCAAATGAATTTCAACCAAATAAAGATACCCACATGAAGCTACAAGCTTCCAAGGCCAAATTTAACTCACTAAAACCAAGTTAAAAGGTTAGATGATTACCACCTCTTGGATGATGAAAAATCAAAAATTTTTTGTCACTAAGAGCTCCAAGAAACCGTGAGTAAACGGCTCTCTTCCTAGTCCAAGTGAGTCTCCAAGTTGTGTGAGTTTGTGTGATGAATTTGGAGTAAAATGGTTGGATGATTTGAGGTGAAATGAAGTGGAAATTTTGTTCTTCTTCCTCCTTGGATTTTCGGCCAGCTTGAGAGTGAAGAGAGAGAGAGTACAAGCTGATGGTGAAGCTTCTTTTGGAAGCTTGATAAAATTTGGGGCCAAAGTTTGGTTGAAAGTCAACTATCAATAGTGCGCGTTACACGCGCGTTTCGTGTCCGTTTCTCTCGGGTTTGTTCACTTGTGCCACTAAACCTCTAATGCACTTCCTTAAACATTATAATTATTCACTCTTAGTAGTCTAGAATAAGTTTCTTAATTCTCCACTTAGCCGTTCCGGCTCGATATACGTGAAATTCCAATTCGCCGCGCAATAAGGCGAATTTACGAGAAATTCATATAACGATTATATAATTAACTACTACTAATGTAATTAATTATGAAATAACCATTTTAGAAATAAAACATGAGTCCTCACAAATATTAATTCCTTAAATCTCCAATTTGTCACGCGGTATGACTTTCGAGAAACTATCGATGTGCGTACAGTAAAAGCTTTATTAAAGTTAATCACATCTAATCCCTCAATTAACTTTTCTTAATCTACTAGTAATCATTCTTAATCCTCCAGATTTTGCACTCTCGAATCAATTATTGCCTTGAAAACGTGTATTCACTATTTCTTACTAAACGAGTCTCCGAAAAATTAAATTTGCTAACGAAAACGTTTTAAAAATATAAGCGAGACATTATTCCATGTAAATGAATTTAAAATGGTTGAAATAAATTATTCGGAGAGAACAGGTGTAATAAAATTTAATAAGCCATAAAAATAGAATTATAAGTGAGAAAAATTCGGGGTCCTCACATATCCCATATCTGTTAAGGAAAACAAAAGGAGTGGGGTGAGCAAAGCTCAGTGAGGTTCCAAATAACATGTAAGCACATAGCCAAATGAAGGCGTAATATAAACTAGTAAACACCGTATTGTACTCTAACAATTTAATCACAGTTCAATTCAAAGGATACGGGTGTTTCGAAAAGCCAAATCCACTTGAGCTTGACCATACGAGAATCCGTTGACTCTCCGTCAACGTTTGCAATTAAAGAATCTACTGTCCGTAGAACACCACTTTCTCCAAATCTCGTCCACCAGTCAACCCCCTTACTGAGCCCGAACACCTCAAACAGTTAATTAGGTAATACTCAAGTATACCAGTTTCGAAATTCAGTAAACAGTCCTCAAGATTTATTCCACCTTCTCGACCAAGCCCTTGCTGGTTCGATACAACCGACTCACCTATAAGGTTGGGTACCCAACAATCACAGTAGTTGATGGGATGTCATCTAAACAACTCACATATTAGTCAGAAATCACATCTTATAATAGCAGCATACAGAGCCTCAGTGAAATCAAAGGAGGTTGAGTGTGATAAAGTACACGCTCGCCTCAAATTTGTCAAAACAAATGTTTAGCTCAACCAATCACAGATCAAGTATTCAGATATTTCACATAGACAGTTAACAGGCAATGAAACACTCACCTGTTAACAAATGTTAGAGTTCAATCGTCAAGTTCCGTGGTTACACTCACCTCCGTTTCCCAATCCTAGGGCAGCGAGTGAAATCGTTAACATTCTTGGTTCATTTCAACCCAAATTTAAGTTCATTAGGTGACCAAGTGAGTGGTTTAAATCAACTCAATTCACCATTCAAGTTAGGATCAAAATGCAGTAAAAGGTCATAAGAAAAACAAGTTTGACAAGTGCAAGAATGTTGAGCAAAAGAAAAATCTCATTCAAGTTCAAAGTGTCTTCGCAGGTAAAAACCGTCGCGCCCGCGTAGACTAGGGAAAACGGTCATATCTCACTGTAGAAAAGTCAGAATCATGGGCCATTGGTGGTTTGGAAACTAGACTCGAGGGGCTTTCCAACGGTATAAAATTCAGACTCTAGTTCCTCTCCTTTCAATACCATAGTTCGGGGAAGTTGGCTGATTTTTCTGTGCTGATCAGCTCAAAACCCTAACAAAGTTACCCTATTTCTTCTTGCTAACTTCACTCGTTTTGGCTCAAATTCTTCCAATTCAATCTCCTAGAGTTCAATACAGGGGATCAAGTTATCTAGCACCATTGGAGCTTAAAATGCAACACACAAAATGATTAAATGAACCAAAACAGTCTAGCCAACAAGGAAAGAACCAAAAACAGTCCACTAACTTGCCCAAAATAACCACTTTACTTGCTTCATTTCCATCTCAACTCACACATAAGCTAACTAATGTTTAGCCAAGTTTCCTAGGCTAATTTAAGGTTGCCAATGAGTCACAAAAATCAAGGAGAAACCTCCACTCCAAGACCGGTCAGCAAAGAGAAAACAAAAACAAGTCCACAAGTTCACATTCAACTCCAACCTCCATCCTTTCATTATAGCTAACTTAAACAACATCCCAAGAGTTATCCCTAATTTTAAAAGGATCCATAACATGTTAATACAAGAAAAACCATAAACAAAGTTGAACAATTAATCAAACACAATTAAAAGGGTATTTGGTCATAGTGTATATAGTGAAAGAAAATAATGCCAATTTAAGGAAATGTTACAATTCTTTGAAAAAGGGCAATGAAATGCAATGCAAGGAAATGTCATAAGTGATTTAGTCTTAGGGAAATGCAAGTGATTTAGGAGAATTTATATATATAATAAGTGAGAGTTCTCACATTCATCTCCTTAAAATAGTCTTCAACCGACATACTACCTTGAGTGAGAGTTTGCAATTTGTTGTGCCAAATCTCTATGTTAGTAAGCTGGAACGAAGTGTTTTCTCATCAACTTCTTTAGTTCATCCCAGGATCTCATAGGACGTCCTCATTTCTCCTACTTGTGTGAAGTTGATCCCACTAAACCGAGGCATAGTCAGAGAATTCAATGGCTATGTAGCTTGACTTTTTGGCTCTCCGAGTAGGAGTTGCATTCGAAGATGAGTTCTATCTTTCTTTCCTACTCTAAGTAGGCCTCTAGATCAAAACTTGCCTTGGAAAGAGGGAATTTTAAGATTAAATCCTTTAATTTCATCATCTCCTTGCTTGGAATTTCGCTTCGCTCCCCTCAACCGATTCTCATACTTATCAAGGTCATCCTCATAGTCGAATCACTTAATTCATCCACAAGAGGTTTCCTTTTGGATGAGCTCTTTGATGGACCAAATTGTTCCACTTTGTCTTCCAATGTATCAAACCGTTTTGTTCATTTGGCTTATCTCTGCTTTCAATGCTTCTAGGACGAGTTTCAGGTCATAAGGGTTATCACCTGCGTCATTACTTTGAGACATATTTAATTTAACCTGCAAAAGAACAATGGTTAGTAGTAAAATGCCCTCACTTCACTCCCTCAGTATTTTCACTTGCTCTCGTGTATTCACTCAAGTGTTTGAACACTCTAAATGATCTCACCAAGTAACTCTCTAAGTCTTTGATCTCCTCACTTAAAGAAATCAGAAATTTCTCAACTGGTTTCAATGACTTTTGACCAATAATTCACAAGGGAAGGTGACGTGTATGAGCTGCAGTTCACTTGAGTTGAGATGACCTCAATTGGTAGATTTTAGTGACTCAATATTGCGGAAGCTTTGTGGGAAAATTTCCAGGTTTAGTTCGAATATGGCAGTCACAAAATAGGAAAGTAATTAACTTGGACAAGGAAGACTCAATTAGGAAACTAATGACTCTATTAGTCCAAGACTGATTTGGACTTATTGAGACTTACAAAGACGTGACTATAAGCTGGAAACAAGACTCAAAATAAATAATTTTGTGCTGGACAAAACAGAAAAATAAGACAAGACGCTAATGGCAGAAATTTAGAAAGCCTAGAAGATTTTCTATCATCACTTGTGGCTGGAATTTGAAGCTGATTATGGTTGATTCTTGACTCACTTTTGGAAAGCAAAATGTGGTTTTCACTAGCTTTGCTAAGTGTGGGTTTGGTGGCTAAACACAACCCAGGTTGATCAAGGAGTTCGTGACCAGATTTGGCAACACTCCAAATCCAACTAGGTTTCCTATTTGCAAGCTATTCTTGATTCTTGATCCGTTTCCTTTTTTTTCTTTCTTGTGTCTTTTTTTTATATGGACCAGATTTCTTTCTTCCTTTTTTTTTTCTAAGCTTGCTAAATCAAGAACACAATAGTGACAAGTTTCAACTTCCAAAAGATGAACTAGGGTTCAAGATTTGGAAAGTTGGTTTCAAGATTTTCAAGAAACCCAAGAATTTCCAAGGTTTATTGCTGGAATTTAGTTCAAGAACTCAAGAAATTCAAGATTTTGTCCAGAATTCAAGTGTGTCAAATGTTTTCCCCAATAAAACAACAAGGTCAGCCACAAATTCACAAACTAGTAAGCAGCTAGGGTTTTCTTTCTCAACAAGTATGACCAGATTTTTTTTAATTTCAGTGACACAAGATATCAAGAAACAAGGCAACACGACTCAAAACAAGACAAAAAACAAGACTCAAGCAAGGAAACAAGAATCAAACAGCAAACGAAAATGCAAACACCAAATACGCAACTAAACCCTAGCGATGCACAAGAAACAAAATGCGGACAGCTTTGTAACACAACGAATAGATAGGGAAAAATAGAAAACTTACGAAGAAAAGACACAAAGGAAAGATATACTTGATACTATCAACTAGCTCTGATAACAAGCTGATACGAACCCACCACAAATGGCCTGAACTCGTATCCTATACAGCCTCTGATCTAGACGAAGAATCAAGTTGAACGTTGCGGAATAACTCTTGACCCTTCTAAACCCCGAGTTTACGAATTGAGGTGAATTCTCAACCCACAAAACTAACGATTTAGCAAACCAAGGTATTTGGTAGATGTTGCCACAACCAATTGTGATTTATTGGTTGATAAGTCGATGAATACTCAAGAAGAATTTCTCAAGTATTCAAGTGGAATCTCTTGGACAAGAGAGTTTCAAAACACACGTGTTTTTGCAAGAAAATTTACTCTTCATAAAATCTTGAAAATAATGTTGAACTAAGGCTACATTTATAAGCCTTTACAAGACTCAAGTATTCTAATCAAATTTGGAAACAAGTAATGACTTTCCCAAACCCTAACTCGACTAGAATAGGAAACTAACTAACTTAAATTGACTTAATAATGGTCCATATGACCTGGCTTTATTCCCTAATTCAAATGACTTACTTAACTCTTAAATTAACTCTAATTAACAACTAACAAGGCTAGAAATTAACTAAACAAAGCAACAACATGAATTAAGTTTAAACAGCTACGGATCTTCAATGAACTTGATCACTTGCTTTCACGTGAAACTTGAGCATGCGAAATCTTCATGGACTAGAGTGGGGGGGATCCGGATCATATCATGCTTGACATGTCTTGCACCTTTCTTGATAGACAAGTGATGAACGGTAATTCTTGGATCCAAATTAGACATCACTATGTAATTCCAAGTGAAGACATTCTTGAACTTACACAACAAATCAACATACTCCTTTTCTTCTTTAGGATTCATTAATGAATTTATATAGATTGGGCGAGGATTATCACTTGTGTCAAGGTTAATTTTCTTCAGCACAATAGCTGTGGCTTTTACTTCTTCAAATTCAAAAGGAGCATCACCAGCATCTTTTTTTCGAGATCGTTGATTGTAATATGATGGCAGGAAATAATATTGCTTGATCTTGATCTTCAAAAATGGTTTCAATTCTTGAATTGAATAAATCACCATAAAAATATGAAGTAATTGGTGACTCATTTTCTTTAACCACTTTTCTTTATTGGAGCAAGTCTCTTTTCTTCTTTAACAACATGTTGTTCTTGTGTTGGCATGCTTAATCTCTCATGAATAGGTTGTTTCAAATTCTTTGCTGGTGGACTAAGTCTATCAAAGGTAGAAACATGCTTTAACTTATTTCTCAATCCATAAAAAATAGATCTCCTCTGGCTTGTGACTTCTTTTTTAACATTCACATAGCTACAACTTGCTCTTTTGATTGCAATACGAATGGGAAAAAGGTGATTTATATATAACCTAAACCTGTCGATGAAACTCTCAACAACATAACCCTTTTCTTTCAACATTTTTTGCATAGAAATCAATCCATGAATTTCTCACTAGTTATTTTAGGAAGAAGCTTGCTCAATGTACTCTTCTCATCTGGGTTGTAACCAGCCTCAACAAGAAGTTTGTATGCATTTTGGATAGAACCATTCTTGAGTTCAGTGGTTGGTAATGAGTTATGTTCCACTATAGGATTTTCCCTTGGAAGAACGAATCCCTCAAGTACAACTTTCTCATTCTTGACTGCCTTAATTTTGGTGAGTAGAACATTTAATCATTTAAACGCGTCATATCCAACAAAAATAGATTGACCTTCCTTTCTTTTTTATTTTGGAACATAACACAAAAATAAGTGCTTTAGAATTTTGAATTTCTTCTTTCATTGATTCTTTTATTCTTACTTCACCTTGGAGGTAAAATTTGACATCAACAAAATGTGTCTAGATTTTAGTGAAGGGTTTATCATCCTCAACAACTTTCTTGGCAATAACATCATGAGAATAATGAAACCCTTATGCAGAATAGATGGTACAATTTCATTCTTGTGAATCCATGATTTTTCCAAAAGTATGTTGTAAGAGGTGTTGGTGTCAATAATATGAAAAAATGTACTTGAAGATAACTCACTAATAAGTAATTCAAACCTTATGAGATCAATTGCTTTTTGCCCCTCTTGATTAAACCCTTGAATCATGAGGCGACTTTAGGAGGCTCATTACTTGAAATCCCAAATTCTTTCATAGCACATAAAGACATGATATTGACTGCAGATTCTTCATCGATGAGTATCTTATTTACTTTTTGTTCTCGAGCATACTCACTGACAAACAAAGGACAATTATGGGATTTGGAGCCAAATAACAGATCATCATTATCAAAGATGATGGTTATTGTACATTCAATAGCAATTTTAGATCTTTCTTCTCGTTCAGCATTCATTTGTGCAACTTGAAGATTTTTAGGTTTGGTGACATTACAAGACGCATAGTCATCGTCATATTATTTAAATATCTTTTAGGTATGAATTCTTTTAATGTCATAGGTTGACAGATCTTTTGGAGTGGTGGATCTCCTGAAAGATTTGGCACTTTAATCTCATTTTTTTAATTTCTTCATCGTGCTTTGCTTTTTCATAATTTTGAATTTTGGTGGAGGGGCGCTTTTCTTCACTTTTGGCCTGCGATTTTTTCTTCAAATAATGATGGTCCACCCTTCATTATTATTTGGTTTGATGATTTTTCAATCGCTTTCATTTGTAGATGGAATATTGCTTGATAAGGATTGACCAGGAGGGCCTTCTACTGGGAAGCTCAAACAACCAAACAATATTATGGTTTGGTTTGTAGACACTGTATTTCTTCAAGAAAAAGCTTGTCTTGACGGGCTAAATCCATGATTTTGTCTTTAAAGATAAAACATTTTGTAAAAGAATGACCAATCAAACAATGATAACAATAATTTGGATCATTGACTTGACATGCTTTCTCAAGGCGTTTCATCTCAGGAAGTTCAATGAGTTTTGTCCTATAAAAATTATCAAATATTCCTTGTAAATCAGAGTCAAGGAAAGGATATTCTTTCCTAAACATATCTTTTAGAGTGGTCTTTCTTATTGATCTATTTTGGGAGAAATCTAGTTTCTTAGTAACTTTACGACTCACCTTTCTCATAGGTGTCGAATTCACTGCTATAGACTCCTTACTAATGAGTTTTGGGTGAGACTTGCCCTCCTTCTTATTCTCTTGTCTCTTATTGCTTTGTTGAGAGGGGTGAATATAGAGTACTTGAATAGGAGGACCATCAGTTGCATTGGCATTGGCTACAATGTTCAATTCCATATCATGAGCCCCGATTAGCTAACTTTTCAAAAGTGCTTGGGTGAATGCCCTGTAAAATATAGCCTAAGTTCCAAAGTATTCCTTGGATGCACATTTCTATTGTAGAAGTTTCAGAAAGTCTGCTTTTACAGTTGAGACTCAAATTTCTTCACCTATAAATATAATTGACGATAGGCTTATTCTTCCATTGGCGGATGTTAGTCAATTCCAACATACTGACAGTTCTTCAAGTGCTATAGAAGCGATTAAGAAACTCCTGCTCAATTTGCTCCCAAATATCAATGGATCCAGGTTCAAGATCAATGTACCAATCAAATGCATTGCCCTTCAATAATCAGACAAATTGTTTGACTACGAGGTCGCCATATGTTCCAGCATTGTTGCAAGTTTTGATCAAATGAACTATATGTTGCTTTGGATTGCATTTTCCATTGAATTGTTGAAATTTAGGTTATTGATATCCAGGAGGCATCACAAGGTTGTCAATCCTTGTAGTATATGGCTTGGAATAAGTGAGACTTTGAACTTGAGCGATTCTTTTTCTTGACTTTGATCACATCTTCAACAAACTTCTTTAGTTGTTCTACTAGAATTGATCCTTCAACAGTAACGTATACTTTCTTCATTTTATCTTTGCCTTTGGATGATGAAATCTCACCCTCTTGTTGTTCTTTGAAGTTCATGTGACTTTCTTTAGAAGTGTGATCTTTTTGGTTGAGAAGTTGAGCGATAAGAGCATCCTGGTCCTTAATATGTTTCATCATCATTTCCATCATCTTGGACTCATGACTTGCTCTTCCATACTTACAATGTTTGTCATCATAACAGGTATTGCAGAGAAAGCAGAAGATGTTGTAGAACCTTCAACAACGAGTTTTGATTGAGCAATTTCATGGAAAAATATCGATCTAGTGCTTGACAAGTCATCATCATGCTTAGAATGTTTAGATCCATATCCAAATTCAAGCATGGCAAGAGTCTCCTCAATTGAAGCAGGAACGTCTATGAGCCCAATGTAGGAGAAGAAATCATTAGTGATATTGAATCAAAGACAAGAATTGATGCAGATGGAACCTCCGTGCTACTCTAGATAGAGGCTTTTGTCATGCTCCTTATCATAGGACCAATAGTACGAGGATTTGCAGGAACACATGCAACCTCGCTAACATATTTGGCATTAGTAGTCTTGGAATGAGTAGCCATGGATTTGTTATTCTTCGAAGCCATTGATTGATATAAACAATTGAATAAGCGAAGAGAAGAGATAGAAGGCAGAAATGATCCCCACCGGGCATGCCAAAAATTTGTATGCGATAAAATTCAAATCTGCAAGAAAATTACAAGACAAGAAAAATATACGAAAAATTTGAATTATATAAATTTAAGAAAAAGATGTGAGTTACAATCTCCAAGATTTTCTCAATATTGTAGAGAAAACTTCCTTCGATTCTTCTCTTCAAATGCTAATCCAAGAGTTTCGCAGCTCGTTCTTGGATTAACCATTGACTTCTTCAATTTTTGAAATAGAAGATTTGAAGAACTTAATGAACTTGAACACTTGACGATTCAAACCTTGATACAAGCAAGACTCGAAGAGTTTGAAGATGCAGAACCTTCACAACTTTGGAACTTCAAGAAAATATGAGAGTTTGAGATATGTGATGTCTGAGATTTGGTGGAGAGACTCCTATTTATAACTGGTGGATGGGGACCACCAATAGTGGCAGAATAACTGTGATTTGTTGGATGATCACTGGTGGCGGGGGAACAATCGAGAGGGAATAATGGCAGCCACAGCTCAATCTTTCAATGGCAATTTGAAGAAGATATGTGATGTCTGAGATTTGGTGGAGAGACTCCTATTTATAACTGTTGGATGGGGACCACCAATAGTGGCAGAATACTGTGATTTGTTGGATGATCACTGGTGGCGGGGGGAACAATCGAGAGGGAATAATGGCAGCCACAGCTCAATCTTTCAATGGCAATTTGAAAGAAAGCGCTCGCAAGTCTGAGACGTATCAATTTGGAAGGTCTAAGATGGAAAGTTTTTTATGCTAAAGGCCAGGTCTTCGGGAGATTGGCATCACAAATATCGACTGTAGTACAAGGAAAAGATAAACCAACATATACACCTAACCGTGATGAAGGGGATATGTGCATTGTGATCAATGCGAAAGATGTTTGTGTCACAGGGAGAAAACTCACTGATAAGTTCTACAGATGGCATACAGGTTACATAGGCCACCTCAAGGAAAGGAGCTTAAAAGACCAGATGGCCAAGGATCCAACAGAAGTTATTCGTAAAGCTGTCTTACGAATGCTACCAAGAAATAAATTGCGTGATGATAGAGACAGAAAACTGAGAATATTTGCGGGAAGTGAACATCCCTTCGGTGATAGGCCTCTGGAACCTTATATCATGCCTCCGTGGCAAGTACGTGAAATGGGTCCACGTGCACGGCGAGCAATGATTCGAGCTCAAAAGAAGGCTGAAGCAACAGAAAGAAGCATCCACTTACATCAGTAAAGGCAAGAAGAGGGAAGAGGCTGATGGAAAAGTTGGTGCACAAGAATGTTTGTGAATTTCAAGCAGTGATGTTGCTGTTGATGTATGTTTTCTGGACCACAGAACCAGTGTGGATAAGCATTTAGATCATAGGTGGTCAAGTTCTAATAGTACCCAGCGTCCAAAAGTGTCTCCTTTTGTGTTAAAGCGGCATGGCGAGGTTGAATTGTTTAGCGTCAAAAAGTGCCTGTTCGGCTTGGAATAGTTCAATTTTTATGCTCGGATTTCCATCTTGAGATTAGCAGGAAAAATCCATATATTCCCTCCACTTGTAGTGGTTCTTTTGTGTTGTTGCGTAGTCCTATCGAGGCAACTTCCATGAACTCGTATTGGTTAAGATAACAGCCGAAAATGGGGAGGTTTTGGCAGTAACAAAGTGAAAAACATGAGCACATTTGATTTGACGCTCTTGTAAATCACTATTTCACTTGTCTGGTGCAGTGTACCCTTTTTTTTTATTTAAAGTATCTTGAGGACAAAAAAAAAAAAAAACTGTTGGATGGGGTAGAAATTGAAGACATATATGCCACCTTATTTGTTTACAAGATATGTAGTCATCTAAGGATTGCACCACTTTAAATATTATCTCTTTATTTTATATTTATTAATAAAGAGACAATATTAATGAATATTACCTCGTTTATAGGGACACATGATGTGGCACAATTTAATTGGACAAACCATTTGCAGTATATGAGACATCTATATGGATTAAATAACTTTAAATATTATCTCTTTAATAAATAAATAATTATTTAGATAAATAAGTATTATCTCTTTAATAAATAAATAAATATTATCCATAATTTTGCCAAGTTATAGAGACATGTGATATGACATCATTTGATTGACGGAGACATCTCAACATTTTTAATTAGTTTGGAACACCTCATCCTGACATGATTGGTTGTCGAATAGTTAAACTTTGAAGTGTGCATGACATGCGGCAATATCCAATTGGATAAAAATAAGCCATAGAAATTATTTATAAACTAATGGTAATTTTTAAAATTAATTAAAATTCCATTGTCTACAGTCATAACTCATAAAAATTCATTCGGCTTATTTATGATAGTGATTTTAGAACTAGATATTAATGACTTTTAACTATTCTATTGTTATTCTTGGTAATTGTACTATTATTTTTGGATAATTGTATAGCTTTTTGTGTGATTGAGCAAACAATGTCCATAAGCACGAAAACTTGCTATTCCATATGTCTCATTAAAAGTTTCATACTTTCCATTTGGAACGATTCAAAATATTTATAATGTTAACAAAGTGAAAACTTTTTAATCTCTTTTCCCCAGATTATCCCTCCTTTAAATTATGTGCATATTACATTCAAAATTCAAAATTTAAATATTAAGGGATGAAATTGAAAAAAAATATAAACATCACAATCAAACCAATATTATTAAAAAGTTGGATTATGAAACATGATAAAAAAAAAATTGGGATAGTAGAAGTACAAGATTTTTTAATACCCTGAGATATAGACCAGCTTACTATTTAATTGTTTTCCTTAATTTTTCTTTGTGAGTTGGTGGCTTTGCTTTTTTGTGGAGAGAAAGGAGAGGGGGTGAGGGGGTGGAGAGAGGGGAGGGGAGAGTTTGGAAGGCTTCTTACCAAACTTTATACCCTTAGCTATGTGGTGTAGAGGTAGCAGCCATTATTGAGCAATTAACTAAAGGACGCTCAAAAGTATATTGAAATATAGGGTTAATTCCATTTTGTCCCCTCAAATTATATACGAAATTTCACTTCAATCTTTAAACTTTAAAATGGGACACTTAAATCTATAAATTACAAAATTCGTCTGACTTAAGTAAGATGGGTGACAGAATATTAAAAGCTGACGGTTTATTAGGGGGGTGTGATACCCAAACTTTTAGGATAATATTTTTATTTAGTCTCAACGAGGATATTACGGTTTCTTTATTTTATTTTTGTTTTAAGAAATTGTTTTATTTTAAAGCCTAGAAACCCTACTTGTACTCAAAATCCTAGTTTTACTTGTGACTAACCGGTTTTTGTTAAATCTCTCACATTTTAATCGAAACCCTAATTTTAATCTATGGAGTTGTAAAATCCCTTTTATTTTTCTTAAAATTCCTTTTTATTTGGCATTTATTCCTTTAGAATAGCTTTACTACTCATTCACTCCCTCAGTAGCTACAATCAACCATAGAATCAAGGGTTTTTCTTTTAGGTTCCTAGTTCGGGTAAATTAGGGTTTTTGCGTATTTTGGCCGCGTGATCACTTGGTGAGGTGTGTGTGCTAAATTTGGTGATTAAGAGTGAGTTTTAAATAAGAAAATATGTGTGATTAGAAGTAATAATAATAAGTTAGTGAATTATAAGTTAAAACCCTAGTACGTGCGAAATAAGGAAAAATGGGTTGAACAGATGTGTACCGTTCGTTACCGATTGAGTGCACCACTTGAACATTACTTTATTACCTTAATCTCCTTGTTATTAATTGATTAAAATCAGCCCCAAAATATCTTCAAGACAGCTGAAATGTTTGACCAAGAAAAAGAGAGAAAAGAAAAAAAAATAAAAAGCCATCTTGAGTTGACACTTGTTGGCAATCCATGAAACTTTGACCAAATGATTTTCCTTCCTTCTTATCTTTCTTCTTGGCTGATTTTTCTTCATTTCTTGCTGGTTTTGGTCGTGACTTAGGAGAGAAAAGAGAGGAAGAAAGCTTGCAAATTCAACCCTTGAATCAAGCTTGTTTGAGTGAAATCAATAAAACCAAACCGATTAAACTTACCTCTTGGTGATTGGAAGACTTGGGGTGCTGAAAATTTGGGGAGAAAGTGGTTTGTTTCTCACTTACAAGGTGTTTTGGAAGGTATTATGGCTGTCTTCCTTTATTTCTTCCTTACTCTTGCTTAAGTTTGTATAACAACCTATACTTGTGGCTTATGATAGTTATTTCCATGGTTTTGAGGCTTATGGTGGTTTATTTGAGTTAGGGTTTTGGAATTTTTCAATCATAAATCTTGTTGTTTAGATGGCATATGGTGTCTATAATCTTGTGTAGGAGGTTGTAGTAGTGATTCAAGCTAGAAAAGTGAAGTTTTACACCATGAATTCATAAAATTCCAGATTAGGGTTCTTATGTTGCCCTGTTCTGCCCAATTCTATTCGGCCATGATGGAGGCCGAATTAGGCTTAGCTCCAAACATTAACGTTGTAGGCAATGATGTTATTTAGCTGCCTGTAAAAGTTCCGCTTGATCGGAGCACGGTAGGGTGTGAAATGACCGAAATACCCTGACTGCCACAAGCTTCATTTCGTAGACAGTTTTGTGAATTCACCAGTTTGGCTTCGTTTTTTCACCCTGATTCGTATCCAACCAGCTTTTTGCCAAAACACAAAACTTGTAGCCCTATGTTTTATCTTTCCAACGCCTCTGAAAATGCCCTCAAACGGAATTGTGTAGCTTGAGTTATTACCAGTTAAAGTCAGTGCTGACAACCAGACTGACCATGAACGTTTGGATCCGTGATTTGCATATTCAACCTAGATAAACTGTGAATTAGGTTAAGTTTCCTTCATCAAAGTTGTATACCTATGGCTTAGCTTCGAAACGGTATACATTTTACCCCAAACCGATAGGCGTAGCTTTAGTTGTGACCGAAACGCCAAGAGACGTCAAATCTGCCATTTAGCTATTTGCCTTTAAACTTGATTTCCGATTGCCTTGTTAAGATTTGTGTTGTAATTGAATTATTTTGAGCCTAGTTGAAGGGCTATTGTGGTAATATTTCCTATGTGTGATATTGGGGCTGATTTGAAGGAATAATGAAGCCATAAATGGCTGGAAAATAGGTAAACACAAGGGGCATACCGCCCAAATTTTCATTAGAAGTATAAACCAGCTTTGGAGTTTTGGTTCAGTAATCTACAAATTCGACCTAGATCTACTAAAAATGGGATAAGTTGTCTTCATGACAGTTGTAACCCTTTGTCTTAGCTTCGAGACGCTACCTAGAACACCTTGATTCGACAACCACAGCTCTAGTTATGGTCAAAACCGTTCAACCCATTTTCATACCATTTTCATTTACGCGCACGCGCACATGCATCTCTTGGCCGTTTTTGCCGTTTTGGCCGTTTTAGACCATATTTCCATTTGTGATGGTCGATTGACTAATGGTTGCATATAATCTTCTGTCACAGGCAGTGACGAACCAGACGGAGTCGGTGGACTCGTATAAAGTGCCTTGATTTGCGTGCTATCTAGTTTGAGTGAGTAATTGGGTTGTTTTATGTGATAAACTGTCAAAGTGCCTTGTATATGTTACATGGGTACTTAGGCGAGGCTGTACTTTATCTCACTCGACCTAAACCCAACCTTGTTGTTGATTTAATATGTGAGAATACATGCTTTGTATTGAGAATCACCCTTTTGCTGTGTGCTGTTGGGGTGAACATGACTTGAGTTGAACCCCCTTGCTGTGTGCTGTTGGGGTGAGTACTTTTTGCGTACTTTATTGAGCGATATCATCTAATGAGAGATTGGATATCTCAAGACTTGGTTCCAGCCCGGTTCCAAGGGTAGACGAACTATTCGAGCCAGCCAGGGCTTGGTCGAAGTTAGTTCCATGCTAACCTTGGGATTTCGTTCTTTATTAAAGCTTTGTTTAAAGCTGAGTGATTTTGTTTTGCTCGAGCTGCTGTGTGCTGTTGACTGGCCAACGGGGGTTGATAAGGTGAACGGGGAAGTAAGTGGAGTCTACGGACTATGAGTTTTTGGTTGACGGAGTGTCAACAGGTGAACAAGCTCGGGGAATTGAATTGGCTTTGAAGCCATCCGTATCTACTATTGTGATGTTACATTTCTGTCTATTGATGTGAAATATCTTGATTTACATGTTTATTTGGATGTGATTTTACGTTTTTACCCCCGATTATTCACTAAGCAATATAGCTTACCCCATTCCATTTTGTTTTCCTTAGGCAGGGGCCAACGCGGGGAAAGCTTGGGAAGGTGGTATAGACTTTTGGTTTAGAGAAGTAATTGATGTTTATTCTAGTACTTGTTATAAGTTAACTAGTAAGATGTATATATTTGTTGTGGTTTATAGTTAGTAGCTTCTCTAGGATTTACTTTCTGGTACTAGTGGTGTGTATGGCTTAATGTAATAGTCTATGCAACTTTTGAAGATGTAATAGTGTAAATAGAATTTTCTTTTGGCGTGAACCTCTATTTCTCGTTTTAGAGTAATCGAGTCCTGGCGGCCGAGCTAGGCAGGCGAAATCCGCTAAGCCCTTTGGTACGCCTCTGGGTACGGTGGGGTTCCCGTCACAGGTGGTACAAGAGCGCCTAGGTTTAGAGGACTTGGGGCAGGTTGGCGAAATGTGGTTTATAGAATATATAAGTATTCGATTGGCTTTTAAGTTTGAATCGTATCTATTAAGATGAAATGGCCGAAGGAATTGATTAAGTGATGTTTTTGTTGTTTAAGGTAATGGAGGACGCGGTGGGACCCAAGCAAGTTGCGGAGCACGAGCTACTAGTGTAGGTGGGCCGGTGAACCGGGTGGTGCGCCGACGAGTTCTTAGATATCAGAAGGGTCGGGGAACCCTATAGATTGTATTCTCCCTTCGGTCAGATGAGTCGATCGTGTGAGTGTCGACATACGTATGGATACCCTGATGAGGTAGTTATGGTTATAGATGACGAGCGTCGTCGCCTAGGTAAGGAGTTGACACTCTAGGGCACAGTTAGAGGAGGCTAAGAGGTGAGCCATGGACAGGCCATGTGCCTGCGTGACCTCGAGGGGGGCTACGAGCTGAGGAGGAGCGGACGCATACGCTTGGCCGTCAGCTTGAGGAGACCCACCGCCACCTCTTCGCTTTGAAGGGGCAGATGAGAGAGAGAGCCGTGGTATTATGCGAGACTGTGAGGTTCTCTTGGATGTGGCTGCCGAGGCGCCACCTAGGGCTGGCGGAGGGCCGATGGATGCGATAGATTCTAGGCTCTGTAGGGGATTTCCGCTAGGGCCGTTACTCTGAGTTGTTTTGTTGACTTTTTGGAGCCGTTATGCTCATGAACTAACATGTTTTGTACTAATTGGATGTTAGTTGTTATGTGACTGATATGTGTATACTTTTGGCGTGAATTGTATATATATGTATATAGTTTCGTGTATGATATTTTGGTATCTTGGCTATTCGTGCATTTATAATTTTCAATGCTTTGAACTCGTACCATATTTTGTTCCAATTATAGAAGTTATAAAACAATCAAATGGAGACCCGTGGTCGAGGTGGGGGTAGAGGACGAGGACAAGGAACCGAAGGGGTAACAATGAAAATGCAAATAGACAAGCCGAGACCCAAGTAGCTACGGCCATACAGCGAATGGCTGATTTGTTAGAACAAATAGTTAACCAACAGGGTCAAGGCAGGTACAGCAACCCGGAAATCATGAGGGAGAGGACCGTGCCTTAGAACGGTTCCAGAAGTTTCTACCGCCAAAATTTTTGGGTGGACCTAACCCTGATATAGCGGAGAGTTGGTTGGATCGAATGTTAGATATTTTCGCTGTTAGGATACCCGGAGGAACGGCAGATAGCTTTCGCCGTTTTTCAATTTGAGGGAGCAGCTCGTGCCTGGTGGAATGTGATTCGAGCCAAATGGGATAGAGAGCAGACCCCATGGACATGGGTTAATTTTACTCGTGAGTTTAATGAGAAGTACTTACCGCCACTTGTTCAAGAAAGGCGAGAGGATGAGTTCATACGACTACGTCAAGGGACTATGAGTGTTTTCTGGCGGAGTACGAAACACAATTTACCAAACTCTCTCGTTTTGCTCCAGAGTTAGTGTTGACAGACCAAAGAGAATTCGTCGGTTTGTCCAGGGTTTGAATGTGGAGATTCAAGAGGCACTTGCAGCTGCTCAATTGGAGACATATAGTCAAGCTATTGAAAAGGCACAACGAATTGAAAGCACTAAGAGTCAAGTAAAGGCTTTTCATGACAAGAAAAGAAGACAACCGGATACAAGCAGTTATATTGATGGACAGAGCTCAAGGAAGCAGCCACCATCTAAGATCGGCCGAGGAGTAGGTGGTCCACGATCCACCGGGATCCCGAATCAAGGAAATTTTGAGAAGGGGCAGGCTGGGAGAGAGACCCAAAGGGGTACCTCACGTGGAGGTCCGACATCAGGACCTAGAATGACATGTGGGTTTTGTGGGGCTGCTAACCACATGGAAGATAATTGTTGGAAGAAAGGACAAAGTTCGGAAATGCTACCGATGTGGTAGTGCTGAGCACCTGATTGCTCAGTGCCCTCACCTGTCAAAGGAAGAAATTTGCCGAGGATAGAAGGGAACACTTCTAAACCGACCAAACGCGGGTAATCGACCGAAAATGCCGGCAAGGGCTTTAACAATGGGACATCAGGGGTGAACATACAACCCTGGCAGACACCGAAGGTACCCTCCTATCTTCTATCGTATCACAGAGGTTTTTAATAGGCCCTATTGAGGTTTCTTCTACTCGTTTTGGAAGATTACTACCATTAAGGCCGAAGTGCAACGGAATTAGTATGTTGTAAGAATTTATGGAATTCGATCTATGAGACATTCAGCGTTTCATTAAGAATACGTGGAGACTATTGAGACTTGGAAATAAGGACTACACGGTTGGTTCTTAGATTGGAATACATAGAGTGACAAACTTTTGAGGTGAATTTTATTATCAATGATGAACTCGTTAATGAGGTATTAGAGTATTCTAACCCTTAGCTCCGTGAATAGATTAGAAAGCTATTGACCTAAAGGCTGTAATTTCGAGGACGAAATTCTTTTTAAGGAGGGGAGATTGTGATACCCAAACTTTTAGGATAATATTTTTATTTAGTCTCAATGAGGATATTACGGTTTCTTTATTTTATTTTTGTTTTAAGAAATTGTTTTATTTTAAAGCCCTAGAAACCCTACTTGTACTCAAAATCCTAGTTTTACTTGTGACTAACCGGTTTTTGTTAAATCTCTCACATTTTAATCGAAACCCTAATTTTAATCTATGGAGCTGTAAAATCCCTTTTATTTTTCTTAAAATTCCTTTTTATTGGCATTTATTCCTTTAGAATAGCTTTACTACTCATTCACCTCCTCAGTAGCTACAATCAACCATAGAATCAAGGGTTTTTCTTTTAGGTTCCTAGTTCGGGTAAATTAGGGTTTTTGCGTATTTTGGCCGCCGTGATCACTTGGTGAGGTGTGTGTGCTAAATTTGGTGATTAAGAGTGAGTTTTAAATAAGAAAATATGTGTGATTAGAAGTAATAATAATAAGTTAGTGAATTATAAGTTAAAACCCTAGTACGTGCGAAATAAGGAAAATGGGTTGAACCGATGTGTTCCGTTCGTTACCGATTGAGTGCACCACTTGAACATTACTTTATTACCTTAAATCTCCTTGTTATTAATTGATTAAAATCAGCCCCAAAATATCTTCAAGACAGCTGAAATGTTTGACCAAGAAAAAGAGAGAAAAGAAAAAAAATAAAAAGCCATCTTGAGTTGACACTTGTTGGCAATCCATGAAACTTTGACCAAATGATTTTCCTTCCTTCTTATCTTTCTTCTTGGCTGATTTTTCTTCATTTCTTGCTGGTTTTGGTCGTGACTTAGGAGAGAAAAGAGAGAAGAAAGCTTGGCAACTTCAACCCTTGAATCAAGCTTGTTTGAGTGAAATCAATAAAACCAAACCGATTTAACTTACCTCTTGGTGATTGGAAGACTTGGGGTGCTGAAAATTGGGGAGAAAGTGGTTTGTTTCTCACTTAACAAGGTGTTTTGGAAGGTATTATGGCTGTCTTCCTTTATTTCTTCCTTACTCTTGCTTAAGTTTGTATAACAACCTATACTTGTGGCTTATGATAGTTATTTCCATGGTTTTGAGGCTTATGGTGGTTTATTTGAGTTAGGGTTTTTGGAATTTTCAATCATAAATCTTGTTTTTAGATGGCATATGGTGTCTATAATCTTGTGTAGGAGGTTGTAGTAGTGATTCAAGCTAGAAAAGTGAAGTTTACACCATGAATTCATAAAATTCCAGATTAGGGTTCTTATGTGCCCTGTTCTGCCCAATTCTATTCGGCCATGATGGAGGCCCGAATTAGGCTTAGCTCCAAACATTAAACGTTGTAGGCAATGATGTTATTTAGCTGCCTGTAAAAGTTCCGCCTTGATCGGAGCACGGTATAGGTGTGAAATGACCGAAATACCCTGACTGCCACAAGCTTCATTTCGTAGACAGTTTTGTGAATTCACCAGTTTGGCTTCGTTTTTTCACCCTGATTCGTATCCAACCAGCTTTTTTCCAAAACACAAAACTTGTAACCCTATGTTTTATCTTTCCAACGCCTCTGAAAATGCCTCAAACGGAATTGTGTAGCTTGAGTTATTACCGGTTAAAGTCAGTGCTGACAACCAGACTGACCATGAACGTTTGGATCTGTGATTTGCATATTCAACCTAGATAAACTGTGAATTAGGTTAAGTTTCCTTCATCAAAGTTGTAGACCTCTGGCTTAGCTTCGAAACGGTATAAATTTTACCCCCAAACCGATAGGCGTAGCTTTAGTTGTGACCGAAACGCCAAGAGACGTCAAATCTGCCATTTAGCTATTTGCCTTTAAACTTGATTTCCGATTGCCTTGTTAAGATTTGTGTTGTAATTGGATTATTTTGAGCCCAGTTGAAGGGCTATTGTGGTAATATTGCCTATGTGTGATATTGGGGCTGATTTGAAGGAAATAATGAAGCCATAAATGGCTGGAAAATAGGTAAACACAAGGGGCATACCGCCCAAATTTTCATTAGAAGTATAAACCAGCTTGGAGTTTTGGTTCAGTAGTCTACAAATTCGACCTAGATCTACTAAAAACTGGGATAAGTTGTCTTCATGACAGTTGTAACCCTTTGTCTTAGCTTCGAGACGCTACCTAGAACACCTTGATTCGACAACCACAGCTCTAGTTATGGTCAAAACCGTGCAACCCGTTTTCATAACCATTTTCATTTTCCGCGCACGCGCACATGCATCTCTTGGCCGTTTTTTGCCGTTTTGGCCGTTTTAGACCATATTTCCATTTGTGATGGTCGATTGACTAATGGTTGCGTATAATCTTCTGTCACAGGCAGTGACGAACCGGACGGAGTCAGTGGACTCGTATAAAGTGCCTTGATTTGCGTGCTATCTAGTTTGAGTGAGTAATTGGGTTGTTTTATGTGATAAACTGTCAAAGTGCCTTGTATATGTTACATGGGTACTTAGGCGAGGGTGTACTTTATCTCACTCGACCTAAACCCAACCTTGTTGTTGATTTAATATGTGAGAATACATGCTTTGTATTGAGAATCACCCTTTTGCTGTGTGCTGTTGGGTGAACATGACTTGAGTTGAACCCCTTGCTGTGTGCTGTTGGGGTGAGTACTTTGTTGCGTACTTTATTGAGAGATATCATCTAATGAGAGATTGGATATCTCAGGGCTTGGTTCCAGCCCGGTTCCAAGGGTAGACGAACTATTCGAGCCAGCCAGGGCTTGGTCGAAGTTAGTTCCATGCTAACCTTGGGATTTCGTTCTTTGTTAAAGCTTTGTTTAAAGCTAAGTGATTTTGTTTTGCTCGAGCTGCTGTGTGCTGTTGACTGGCCAGCGGGGGTTGATAAGGTGAACGGGGAAGTAAGTGGAGTCTACGGACTATGAGTTTTTGGTTGACGGAGTGTCAACAGGTGAACAAGCTCGGGGAATTGAATTGGCTTTGAAGCCATCCGTATCCTACTATTGTGATGTTACATTTCTGTCTATTGATGTGAAATATCTTGATTTACATGTTTATTTGGATGTGATTTTACGTTTTTACCCCCGATTATTCACTAAGCATATAGCTTACCCCATTCCATTTGTTTTCCTTAGCAGGGGCCGACGCGGGGAAAGGTTGGGAAGGTGTTATAGACTTTTGGTTTAGAGAATAATTGATGTTTATTCTAGTACTTGTTATAAGTTAACTAGTAAGTATGTATATATTTGTTGGTGGTTATAGTTAGTAGCTTCTCTAGGATTTACTTTCTGGTACTAGTGGTGTGTATGGCTTAATGTAATAGTCTATGCAACTTTTGAAAATGTAAAGTGGTAAATAGAATTTTTCTTTTGGGCGTGAACTCTATTTCTCGTTTTAGAGTATCGAGTCCTGGCGGAGCTAGGCAGGCGATCCGCTAAGCCCTTTGGTACGCCTCTGGGTACGTGGGGTCGTCACAGCGTGGGGCAACATGCTCTATTAGTGTGGTTGTATATGTGACGCCCCCACTTCTCCCAAGATCGAACCCAAGGGTATCCGCGGAACGCCTACCCCAAACTCTCGCCGGGGCTCACTACAATCCATAATTCAAAACTAGAAAGTACTTGCAAATATTTTCAATATACATTGAAAGAACTCCAAAACACAATTAGTGTAACCTTCAGGCTTAATACAACTCAAAAGAATATGTACTACAGTCGTCTGCTATAATACAACTTAAAGTTTCCAAAAGAAAACAATTCAGTACTATTCGCGAATATTCCTCGGTCTTGAACCCTGTTAAGGAAAACAAAAACGTGGAATGAGTTTAAACAGCCCAGTGAGGTTCAAAAACACATAAGCAGTTCCTAATAGATCAAGTAAATTAAGCATAACGTACATACGGTTCAAGGTGTCACATTGACACACTAAAATGAGACATTTATCATTTTACAGAAATAAACACACATTAAAAGGATACGGTGTTCACGTGGAACTGTTTCGGTCAACTGCACCTTATAACTCCAATAATTTCCCTCGGTTTTGTCTGGCCATCGCCTTATCCCTCCAGTGGTAATACTCGAGTATACCGAAACGGTAGCCCAGGGTTCCAACCTACCCGACCGAACCCAGTCCTGGCTCGAGCAGGTTAGTAACCAAGGGCAGGGCCCAATTTAGCTAAGAGCTTACAACATGCGCAAGTAATCAAATAAACCGGTAAACGGTAGAAATTTATTATTTGTCGTAGGTCGAGTGAGATAAAGTACACACTCGCCTTAAAACGGTAGAAAGGTTTTCATAGGAGCAATTATAGGGAGCATTTAACACTTACACACTCAAGAATTATGAAGTAAACATGTAGCAAAACTATTCAAGTCCCAAACACCTACAAGGAACACTCACCAAATCAAAAGTGTAAAGCAAGAGCGAGGCAAGATCAAACGAGTTCCTCGGGATTCTCTTGATCACTTGAGACATGTACAATTACAAATCACCTAGGCAATCAACCAAGGTCTAGTAGTATTCCCGCTACTCTCACTTAAGAGATAAGGCGTTCAAATCGAATACAATATTACTTAATAACTTAATCCATGAGCGTAGCATTTGAAAATATCTAAGAATACATTAATCCAAGTCAAATCATGTCCAAGATTCTCCAAGTCAAAGATTAAACAGATCTCTAAGTTTTGGCACGACAACCGAGGAAGAGGGATATATTTACTTGGAAGTTTGGCCAAAGTATTCCGGCATTACTAATGAAGTTCACAAGAAACCTTTCAAATCATTCTTTTAAAATACTTGTATAATTACCAACTCTAGTACAATTATCAAGGCCATAAGAATAGGAGTTGAAGTCCCTAATTTAAGTACGAAGAGAAGTACCATTAACCCAAGAGAGTTATATGACCAAGTAATTGCATCAAGAGAGGTTTAACTTTCGGAGACCAAGATTTGAAATGAAAGTTCAAAGTTCCAAAGAGACCTTGTATTAAACCATGAAATCAAACTTAAAACAGTCCAACAATCACGAAGGAAGGTGGAAAGTTCTTAAAGGAGTAATTTGGTTGAAACAGAAATTTTCCAGTTAGAGTGACATTATTTTGAAAAATCATATCTCGAGTTTCGTAAGTCCAAAAAAGGGAAAAATTATACCGTTGGAAACTAAATTCAGAGTACTAAAAGTTCTTAGAAGACCACTTTTCCACGATTCCAACTAGAAAGCATTCATAATTCAACTCAAAGTTTCAGTTCCAAGAAGACAGGTTTGAACCAGTCTTGGTTTTTCAGCAAAACTTTGGAAATTCGGCATAATTCACAGAAAGTGAATCAGCCTTTGAAATTCATAACACAATAAGAGTTCTAAACAAGGTTTCAAACACAACAAATGGAACTAAATTCGGAGTTTTGAGTATCGAGACACATCAGTTCAAAGTTGGTCGCATTTTGCAAACTGTTCAGTCATTTTCCAGATTTGAAAAGCTATCTTTGAAGTATCATTTAGCCATCTAAAGGGCATTGAAAATACACCAAATTTGGTACAGTAAATATTCCATATGTGAACTATATCTCTACCAAATTTCACGCAAAAAATCACGTGGGAAGACAGTTAACAAAATAGTCAAAGTTCGGGAAAATTTCAAAGCAAATCTGCCATCTGTGGTTCTCTTCCTTTTCAAACGTTTTGTCCCACACAATCAACCTCAATTAGCTCAAATGTTGAAAATAAGATTCCATAAACATCCAATGAGCAATTTAGAGGTAATTGACATCAAAGTTTTCGAAACAAAACATTCCAAAACAAGTTTGACCATTCGGCCAGCAAGAGGGAAGAAACTTTCCAGTTTCCATTTTTACTGCAATTTAAAAATCAGGCCATATCTCACTCTATACAAACTCAAATAAATAATGGTTAGTGGCGTTGGAAACTAGGTTCCGAAAGCTACATTTCATCAAAAGAAATCATTTCCAAAATCAGTTCACAAGTAGTTCAAATTCAAGCCACAAGTTACAGCTTCTCATTTCCATTCGAATGAACAGGCTGAACAGAACAGCCGACTTTATCAGTTCACTGCAGTTCACACAAAACGAACTAGACAGTGATTTTTATACCGTTTTAAAGCTAAGAATGTCTAGTTTCAAATGCCGCAAACAGGACTCGATTTTGACTTTTGTACAAAGAGTTATGTTCAATCAAAGATACACTGTTCAGGCCTTCGGATGACCATTTCCAGATTTCTTTCAATTTCGAAAACTCAAGTTTTGCTCAACCAAATCAAATGATTTTTGGACGACACTTTGTGAGGACTCGCAAATTTACTTGTTTTAAATTTCTATTATTAGCTTATTTAAATATTTAATTGCCTGTTTACTCTGAATATTTTATTTCAACCTTTTTCGACCCAATTCCATTGAACTATGACTTACTTATATTTTTAAAATGACTCGTTTCAAAATTTAATTTTTCGAAAGCTCATTAAGTGAGAATAGTGAATACGTATTTGGAAACAATGAACGATTTGAGAGTACAGTGAGTTTGGAGAGTGAGGACTCATACATTAGTCCTAAGATGGTTATTTTTAAGTTCAAATACTCAAGTAATAGTTAGTTATACCATCGTTATAAGAATTTCTTAGAAATTTCGCGTTATCGCGTACAAGTTGGAAGTTCGGGTTTTCACACGTGCGACTAATTGGAGGTTTTTGGAATTTATTTCTAGACTATTAAGAGTGAATAATATTAGTGTTAAAGTAAGTGCATTAGAGGTATAATGCACAAGTGAAACAAACTCGAAAGGAATCGAGCACGAAACGCGCGCATGCGCGCACTAGCTAGAGTTGACTTTTGAGGCACCTTTTGGCCAACAACTTAAGCTTCTCAAGGAAGCTTCATTTCAGCCAAACACTCCCTCTTTCTTCACTCATAGCAGCCGGCCATCCAAGGAGCAAGAAGGACCAAAAACTCTTCAATTTCTTGCACCATTTCTTCACCAAATCATCTCAAACTTTCACCCCACCTTGCAAATAACTTGAAGATTCACTTAAGCTAGGAGAGGGCTTCATTCTCATGGTTTTTCTAGGAGTTCAAAGGGCCAAAATTTCTGTTTTAGTCATCCAAAGTGGTAACCAACGATCAACCACTTGAATCTTCGTTTATATACGTTAGATTGCACTTATACGGTTGTAGATGCATGTGGGTAGCTTTATATTGTTGGAAATCTTGTGAGTGGGCTCTATGAAATCCCACAATGGACTTGATGAGCTGATTTGATGATATTGGGTGTTATTTGTGTTGAATTAGTACTTAATCTAGTGGATATAAGTTGTATTGTGGAAGAAAGTTCAAAGGAGATGAAATGAGAAAAGGGACCGTACTGCCCCTGTGATTGCCGAACCTCTCTAGTGCAATTTTTGTGGTTTAATTGACTTGATTTTGATGTAAATATGTTGTATGGATTGTGTAGAAAGTTTCCTCAAAAATTTACTTGATTTGGTTGGGTAAAAGTGGAGATTTCGAAATTGTATCAAAACTGGAACTCTGTCCCGTAATGCTCTGGCAGTGATTTTGTTTGGATTATAACTTTTTACTCCGAAGTCCAAATCAAGTTCCGTTAGTGGCATTAGAAACTAGACGCTTCCAGTTTTCCAACGGTGTAAAATTCATTCCCGGATTCCACTTGAGTGAATCGTACTAGCCTTTCAAAGTCACCTGCCCTGTTTTTTGGATGAACTGGAATGCCTGTTGTGAGCTGCAACGTGATGCTCGAATATGAGCTAGTTGTGGGCAGAATTTTAAAACGATTCCTTCTGTGAAATTGTAGTCTTATGAACTTAGTTTTCAAATCCACCAACCACACTCAATTTCAAGATGAATTGAGTGAGTTATGGACGAATTACGAAACTGTCTCGGTGAAGGGAAAACCCTAATTCTGGACTGATTTATGACTAATCTTGATTTGGGACTTGTTATTTCGAATTTCTTGGTGTTAAACACCTACCAAATGTAATTTGAGGTTTCTTAGACATTGTCTTCATAAATGAACCATGTTTGAGAAAATTGCTTTAGCCAAATGGTTGAGAAGAGGAAAACAAAAGTGCAAGGCAGATTTGCCTTAGAGATTCTTCGAACTTTAGTGGCTTTGTTAACTAGCTTCCCGAATGAATTTTTATATAAAACTTGACAGAGGAATATCCCTTATATGGTAGGATAATACTTCCAAATTTGGTGCCATTCTGAGTCCGTTTCGATACCCAACTAAAGTCCCAAAGTTCAAGCTTCAAATCTGGAATTTTGTCCAGTGAACTTCATTTTTGTACCAACTTTGAGCTGCTATATCTTGGCGCTCAAAACTCTGATTCTTGTTCTGTTTGTTGTGTTTTAAACCTTATTTTCAACTCTAATTGAGTTCCAAATTTCAAAGGCTAGTTCGAATTCTGTAAATTTTGCCGAATTTTCAAAGTTGTCCAAAAGCCAACCCGAAACTGTCTTGGTAAGCTTCAAGCAGCAACTTTGAACTGAATTTTGAATATCTTCCATTTGGAATCATGGTAAAGTGTCCTCTAGGAAATTTTAGTACTTTGGAATTAGTTTCCAACGGTATCAAGTTTTCCAATTTTGGACCTACGGAGAGTGAGTTATGATTTTTTCAAAAGTGCACCTCAAATCTGAAAAATTTTCAAACTTGACGGGAATTGAGTTTTCGAGACTCTTCCCTATCCTTTGATACTACTTGACCATTTTGGACTTGTTTTCACGAAGGAAATTAGTTTTTCCATGTGCGTTTAAACACCACCTTTGAACCTTGAATTTGAGCAAGTGAAGGCTCATTTTCATAAGATTTCTTTAGATTGTACAAGTGTGCAATCTTTCTTGATAATTGGGGATGATGAATGATAGAATGTAATAAATACCGTTGTTTGCTCAGGCATTCAAGAGGACCTTCGAGAGGACCTCACATTGGACGCTTAAGTGCTTGAATCACACTATTTACTCTCCTTGTGATTAGGTGAGTGTCAAGTGCATGACTAATTGAAATTATGTGAATTTGCAAGTTATGTATAGCATGACTATAACTATGGAGTCGAGTGTGTACTTTATCGCACTTGTGCTCATTTAAAATGAATGGAATGAATTATATTAAATGATTGAATGAATGAAATGAATGATTGAATGAAATTGGATGATTGTATGAATTAAATGCTATGCTATGGCTGCATACGTCGCTGGAGTGAATCTCCTCGACACACAATTGAACATGGGGACGCCCAACTCTCATTGGCCAACCTTGGACTCGAGCCGGCATGGGCTTGGTCAGGAACCTTGGTGAACCATGAGAAAACATAAGTTTGACCTAATGAGAGGTCTTGCTTGGCATACTCGAAGCAGTATCGCCCAAAACAAACGACAGGCGGGCCCGGTACAGGGGTATGTAACGGTGATCGAGGACATGACAAGTGAAGTTCTACGGACTAAACCTACCCGATTGACGGAGTGTCAATTCACGGAGGTTTTGGATCACGCCAGTGGAAATAGCTCCTGAGAGCTCCTATATCCTTGAATTGTTTCTGTTTACTTTCTTCCTTGAATATTATTGTTTTACTCATTAATTTGGGATTGTTATTTGAACAATGTGCTTGCATGTGTGTTTCTTGGCCTCACGAGCGATTGCTCACCCCATAGATTTGTTTTCCTTAACAGGAATGGATCTGAGGTGGAACTCGAAGGAACCCTTTTGATGTACTTTTGTATAAGGTTTCCAATGGAACGGACTAGTTTTGTGGATGTTGTGTATTTTGGGAATTGATGTATCTTTTGGGATTCAATGTAAGAATTGGAAGATTGATGTATTTTGTACTCTTGGTGTATGTCTGGATGTTAAATGTATATAGGTATGGAAGCGACTTTCTTTATTAGAACTGCACTAATAGTTATTATTGTTAAGCGTGAATCGATTTGTCTTGAGTCCTGGCGAGAGTTGGGCAGGCGT
Source organism: Coffea humblotiana (assembly GCA_023065735.1). Classification (NCBI taxonomy): domain Eukaryota; kingdom Viridiplantae; phylum Streptophyta; class Magnoliopsida; order Gentianales; family Rubiaceae; genus Coffea; species Coffea humblotiana. The sequence goes on from JACYVW010000200.1 coordinate 55,510, forward strand.
CCCGCGGATACCCTTTGGTTCGCCTTAGGGAGAAGTGAGGGCGTTACACACTTTGTACACTCAACATACAACATATAACCATCAATTTCACGACAAAACAAGTACCAAAAATTTCGAAATAAAATAGAGTAACATGACCAGTGTGACAGCCCCACCTTCCCTTAAGGCGAACCAAAGGGTTTGGCGGACCGCCTGCCCAGATCTCGCTAGGACTACGATGTCGAATCACACAAACCCTAGATTTCGCGCGATAGAACCCAAAGGAAACAAACAATCGGAGACTACTAAGCCAATCACACACAACTAAAATGTTCCGAATGATATACAATGATTAAATGTGTCAACGACCACGAAAACGAAAAACGAAAACTAAACTGAAAATGAATAGTGACTGCCACGTCACAATCCAGCCGGTTTCTGGCCGGATTGGAGGCAGTAGCTTAACCACAAAACCTCCAAAATCCCTTGCAAATCTGGCCATATATCCGGCCAAGAACTGGCCGAATACTCGGCCGGATTCCAATGAACAGTTCCCACCAGAAAATTTCTTTCCTCGTTCAAACACCGCGCTCGTCCGATCGTCCAATGATTACAAGTAGCATCTCAAAATGAATACACTTAATATACATGCTTAAACACTTACATACATACATAGAACGCTTTACAAGTCAAAACGTGATACTTGATAAAAGCAACTAGGGTTTTGATTGCAAAAGAGCGTATCAAAATAACATTTACACTAGCTCGACACTTTCTTCAAAATCGCGGTTCCAAAGTGTTGTTCCCTGTAAGGAAAACAAAGATAACGGGAAGGGGGTAAGCTTACGCTCAATGAGGTACCAAAAATACAAGTAGTCACGAATCAGGGCAGATCACTTTTGAATCATGTAGTTATACACACCAAATAGGGAAATGAATAAACACTTCAAATGGAAAGGATACAGGTGGCTCTCAGGAGCCAAAGTTCTCATTGCTTCACCGGAGCTTGATCAAATAATAGTTGACACTCTGCCAACTTTCAAATAAAGTAACCCGTCCAGTAGAGCACCACTTAAACGCCAATTCCGTCCACCAAACATACCCCTCACCGAGTCCGAACATCTCAACAGTAACAGTGGTTGGTAATACTCGAGTATACCGGAAATCCAGAGTCTCCAATACCCAAAGATTTCCTAGAAGTGGACTACCGTGGTTCGTTATCTAATCGACCAGGCCCTTGCCGGCTCGACTCGAATAACTAGCCCCCAGTCTTGAGCTCAAAGGTCATAGAATGGTTGTTGGACTCAACCCTCCAAACGACATCAACAAATACAGAGAACAGATACAGGTAACAGATATAGAAAAACAAAGGCAGACTTCTACAGTATACAGGAACCAGATTAAACAGATGAGAGAAACGAGTGTGATAAAGTACACCCTCGTTTCATGCAAAGTATATAGAAGTCTCAAATAATCAGGTTGCAAATAGCAAGTATAGATAAATCAGATAAGCACCAATTTAAGGGAGTGGTACACTCACCAGTTTAAACAAACAACTTCAAACGTTTCCTCTCGAGGTACTTGGATCACCGGCACGTCTTAAACCACCAAGGTAAAACAATTGAGACTCGATTACGAGTCATATGCCTAACCAAGTAAATTACCAAAGCAATACAAAAGTATAGTTTTGGAGTGAAAAGTAGTAGTTGGTCCTAAAGACATGAACGATCCAAAAACCCTTCGCTTCTACCCAAAACCATACCTACAATGATCTACTAACTCCAAACTTAAGGTGTAAAATGAAAGTAAGAATAATTCGAGGAAAACCGGATTTTCCAGTTTTGCGCACCATCACTTGAAAAATCATATCTCACGATTCTTAAGTCCAAAATTGATAAAATTTATACCGTCGGAAAATAGACTCAAAGGGGTATAATTTCTCAGAAGGCACATTTATAAGATTCACACCACAAGTCAGTCAAATTCGAGCCTCAAGTCACAGCTTCATCCAGTAAAAGACAGAACAGGTACATAATTTCAGTCAACTTTGGAAAATCACCATACATCACACAGACAGAACTAGGGTCTGAAATTTTCACGGTTTATAACCCTATGAATCTAGTTTAAAACGCAACAAATGGAACCTAATTCCAACATTTCTACACCAAATTATAACAGATTTCCCGAGACTGCTTAGGAGTTCCTGCGAAAATTTTGACAGCACCTCCCTTTTCTTTCCTTTACTTTTCCATCCTACAAACCACATCAAACTCAATTCAATTCAGCCACAATTTCACACATAAACCACAAGCTATTAAACACACCTCATTAGGGTCTCAATACCCTTCAATTACAACCAATTGGTAGCTCTAAAACTAACCCTAATCATGCTCAAAATGAAAACCCTAATCTGAAATTTAGGTACACAAACTGAAAATTTCCTTAGGCAAGTCCATCTAGCACATAAAACCTCAATAATCCATATAGCAAAGCTATCATAACATGAACAACCCTCAAGCATCACATGTGACCAGAATTTTCACCATAAAACTGAAATTTACCATACAACTACTTCAAACTAAGAAATATTCTCATAAAGCTACACATATGGCAACTATAACCCACTAATTCACACATATATGAAAGAAAAGAAGTTTCTTGTCCAAAGTACCTTGTATCCTCAACAAAGATGGTAACTTAGAGCTTGCCCCTCCAAAATCAGTCCGCTCAATCCTTTAATCCTCCTTAGTGAACACTTATATGGTATAGTTTCTAATTTGGTTGGCTAAATCACAAGATTCAAGTAAGTTTGGAAGCTAGAAATTGAAGAACTCTCCTTGTTTTTCTCCTCAAGAAATTCGGCCAAGAGAGACAAGATATGAGGAAATTTGGGTCAAAATTTGGTTTTGGTAAAGGTGAGAAGGTCTTGGTCAAGTCCAACATCCAACCGGTTTGCGACACGTGGCACCTTGAAGGTTTTTAAGCTTATTTTCTTTCTCCCAATGGTTAACCTATCTAGCTAACCTCTAATTATCTCCTAGTATCTTGTAACATAATATACTGTTATAAAAATTCACCCAGTCGCCCAAAAATATATCGCACTTACCGCACTAGCGGGTCCCACGTCCATAATACACTTCCAAACTAACCGAACTAACTTATACTAGAAAAAATGTTTTAGAAAACTATATTCACTTATAAAATGTCTAGAAAATTAAGGTAGTAAAATAAAATAAAGAAAGTGCATGAAAATAAATAGCATAAAATGATATAAAAATAAGGAAATTTTACGGGTCCTCACAACCAGAAATTCGGCTAGCTCTCTCTTCTCTCACGGTTCCTCTCTTTCTTTTCTTCTTCTAGTTCTTCCATTAAAAACTCATCACAAACACACTAACACACACATAATCATCATGGCAGCCCTCATATAACCAAGGTGGGAGTTCATAGAGCCCACTTCAACCAACCAAATCCAAGCAACAACAACAATAAGGAAGCTACAAGCTTCAAAACCAAGAAATGAAACAAGAAAGCAAGAGTTTTGGTGGGAGATGTTTATACCTTCAAAACCCAAGAAGAAATCCTAGATTTTTGGTGTGAGATACTCCTTAAAACAGTCCCCAACCAACCGGTCCTCTCCTCTCTTCAAGATGTCCTCAAGTTCCAAGTTAAGCTAGAAAGGAGTTGCAAGTTCTATTGGAGCAAAATTGGATCAAAAGTTGAAGTTTTTTCTCTTCCCTTTTCTTTCTTTCTTGGCTGGCCGAAAATGAGGGAGTGAGGGAGGGTTTTGTGGTCCAATTCTTGGAGAGCAAGAATGAAGAATTGTGTTGGAGAAGCTAACTTAAAGTTGGTGCACAAAGTCAACACCTAATAGTGACTCGATAGGGTTTCATACCACCGTTTTCTCTCAGGCTTGATACACTTGTGCACTAATCCTCCAAGGTACTCCCTTTAATATGGTAATTATTCACCCTTAGTAGTCTAGTATTAATTTTTCAAATCTCCAATTAGCCGTACCGGTGCGACGTTCGGGAAACTATTAACGCGCGCGCAGTAAAACTTAATTTGAACTCACTCACATCTAATCCCTCAATTAACTTTTCTTAGTCTACTATTGATCATTCTTAATTCTCCAAGACTAATGTACTCTCGGATCGAATTTACCTCGAAAAACGTGTATTCGCTGTTTCTCGCTAAACAAGCCGTAGAAAAATTAAATTTGCTAATGAAACGTTTTAAAATTATAAAAGGGACATTTTTGCATACAAATGGACTTGAAACAGATGAAATAAATTATTTGGGGTAAACGGGTGAATAAATAATTAAATAAGCCAGTAAAATAAAATAAAAATAAGAAAAATTCGGGTCCTCACAGTATAAGGGTTTTAAACCAAAAAAATAGGTAGTAAAGATAATTTTACTTTTTCTCCCTTCTTCATCCTTCCTTTTTCCTTCGTTCTTTTTCCCATTCTTCTTCTTCCCTGCCACCCACAAACCACTACAACAGAATCAATTACATAAGCTATACCCAAAATAGTCGAACTCTACTATTGAGTCGACTGCGGAAAATCACCCTACGGTCAAATTCACTTTGAAATTGCATCTTTTGCTTTTCTATTTGTTTCCTGAATTCCAAATTTAAACTTCCATTTTCTTAACTGAAATTCTACCACCAAGTTGCCTTACAAATAGATAAATGCCACTAAACTTCCACTATCTCACTAAACAACCACATCCCTGTCTTGGTGCGGACGCGACCCATTTCTTGGTTGGCTTGTTTATGGTAACCTAGGTGGTGAGGGGTGGTGGGAGGGGGAAGCCATGGAAACCGGAGGAAATGCGAAAGGTGCCAAGGCTTAAACAACCACAGTCCACCAAAATGGCAATCTATTTCTTTTTCCCCCATTTCATTAACTGCACTCCCATAGAATCTAAATCAAGAGTCTAACTTTGCCAAATCGAGATCCTACAAAATCCAAGCGAAACGAAATCTGTACAAAAGCTTCTTAATTAAGGTAATGAATAATCCACCAAACGAATAAGTACAAACTTTTTTGAGTTAGATTTGAAAAAGGAAAAACAAGAGAATTCTATTACCAACTAGAGGATGATAGGACTGCTCTAGTATTGGAAGATTGAAGTACTGTTCAACTGGGACATTGTTGAAATTAACATTGCCCTCTCCGCTGCCATTGCCATTCTAACCAAAAAGGATGCTGGTGTAAAAAGAAGCTATCATTACTAAAAGGATCGCCATTATCATTTGCCCAGCCTTCCAATCGAATGTCCTCATATTCATGCTTATGCATCCTTGACTCTACCAATGGCCTGCCATTTTTCTCAGTTCTTTCTCCTTTAAAAACTTGGGTAAGCAGTCAAATTTATGCAGAGAATTTGCTAACATAGTGGACTCTGAAATCTCGATGGATATTGAGAAAAAGAAAAGGAAATAAATCCAGAGTTCAGAGAGTGAGTGAAGATTTATGATGAAAAGATGAAAATTGATTAATGGAAATGGGTGGAAAAGTTGAGAAAGTTGAAAATCTCAGTTCTTTCTCCTTTATAGTTTGAGGACTTAAGTGATTTTGAAGTTTAGGGATTGAAGTGGTATTTTGTGTATAGTTTGAGGGAATAAAATGGAATTAACCAATGAAATGTATGAAAGATCAATGCGCCTCTCATCTCTTTTGGCCCTCAACTTGAAAACAAGGAAAGCAGAAAATCTAGCAACAAAACTTCTCTATTTTTTACGGTGAATTAGCTATTCCTATTTTTTTTATTACCGTCAACTGTCATCTCATAATTGTCCTATTTCTTTTTTCCTCCCCTATTTTTCTGGGCTAATTTCTTAGATTATATGTTAAAAAAAAAACAATCCGCCAAATGCACCTCTGACATGCGATATTTCTCAATTTATACCTGCCGTGCTGAGTCAGCACGGCAGCATAATAAATTGGGTAAATAATTGGCGAACAATGTTTTTTTTTTAAAAGTCAGCGCGGCCAAATTTTTTAACGAATGCCTGTCCCCAGCCGTGGCCAGTCAGCACGGCTGCAGACAGGCAGTCAAAAAAAAAAGGCGTCAGGAGCGTGACAAAGGCCGACAAGGCCATGTGAATTCCAAAATGAATCGTATGCAAATTATTGAAACTCTGGGCAAATTATTGGCCGATGAGCACCGCTGCCGTGTCCAATCAGCACGGTCGCAGTGAGATTTTTCCCAAAAAAAATGCTAGCCGTTCAGATGAATTGCTAGATTTGATTCAATTCGGTATAAAATGGTTTGGCATGGAGTTTCCGTCGCTCACTCTCATTTCTCACTCACTCTCCGAACCACACTCTCATTTCTCAGTCCTCAAATTTGCTCTAAGAGAGCAGTTGCTCTTTCTTCTTGCAATCGGAATCTCTCTAGCAGTTGCTCTCTCAAGCAGTTTCTCGGGTTAGGCAGATTTGCTGGCGACTTGAAAATATCTTGGCCGAAACTTTCTTTGACAGATTGGTAGTAGTAGAAAATTTTTCGGCTATTTTTAAGAGCTTGCAGAAATTATTGCGTGAACACGCAGCTTCATTATCAGGTTAATTGGTGCAGCATAGTGTAAATTAATTGTCTGATTATAATTAAAATTTTATTAGTTGGTTTTAAAAAA
>JACYVW010000201.1:0-62090 GCA_023065735.1 Coffea humblotiana
TCTCCTAGTATCTTGTAAAATAATATCACTTAATACTTCATCACCTAATCGGCAAAATTATATCGCACTAGCGGGTCCCACGTCCTTAATACACTTCCAAACTAACCCGAACTAACTTATACTAGAAAAACGTTTTAGAAAACTATATTCACTTATAAAATGTCTAGAAAATTAAGGTAGTAGAATAAAATAAAGAAAATGCATATAAAGAAATAGAATTAAATGATATGAAATAGGAAATTTACGGGTCCTCACACACTCGACCTAAATGAACGTGAAATTTTCAATGATTGAATGATTGAATGTTACTTGTGCATGAATGTAAGCCTTCGGGCTGAACTGGGCCCTTGCCTTTGGTTATTGGTCCGACTCGAGCCAGAAGCGGACTCGGTCGGCGATTAGTGACCCTGGGTGAATGAATGTTTGGTATACTCGAGTATGACCATGAAGTTTGGGAAGTACTGGCCAGTGCGCTGGCCAGAAGGGGAAGAACGAAATGAACGAATGAATGGCAAGAATGATGAGGGATTTTCAATGACAAATGAAATTTTTCTAAATGATTGAAGGAATGAATGGTCGATGAACGAACGAATGAACGAATGACTCCGTATCCTTTTAATGAATGTGTTATTCCTGCTTTATATCGTAAATGTTATTTGGATTACTTGTTATTACGTGCTAATGTCCTTGTTTAATTGCTTAGTTGAGTATATAGAACCTCGCTGGGCTTTTAGCTCATTCCACGTCTTTTGTTTTCCTTAACAGGGGTTGCGAGCAAGGGCGAGAGACCGGTATAGTATAGTTTAGCCTTTTGTATTGTTTTGGCTTTTGATCTCGTTCTAGTGCTTGATTAGGGTTGGAATGTATTAAGAATTTAAAGCTTATGTATACATTTGGGACTGTATATTTGGTTGAGCTTGGGATAAATGTAAGTATATGTTTCAAGTCTGGGTTTCGTTTCCGCTTATTCTCGAGGCTTTATCTTACTTTCTTTGATGTGAGTGAACGAGTCCTGGCGAGAGCTGGGCAGGCGGTCCGCCGAACCCTTTGGTTCGCCTTAGGGGAAGGTGGGGCTGTCACAGGTGGTATCAGAGCTACTTCGCGTGGTCTCTGCGCGGAGTGAGTTTGGGCCAAGTGGTGTATGGTCCTGATTCCGTGAATAAGCGTGAAGGACTAAGTGCTCTTTTGAGCATAAGTTATGAATCGTGCATGTTATAAGTGTACATCCTTTTTAGGGTATTTGATGACAATAGAAATGTACGTCAGGTAGGAATCTCGATTGTAGATAATTTACACTTGGGACTGGCCAGCTCGAGTGGCGAATTATCTCGGATTCTTGTACCTGAGTACGCGGGTAGTACTAAGGATTTGCGATCTTTCATGGGGAGTAGGAATGAGCTAATGTTTAGTGAGAGTAAGTGTAAAGGGTTAACGATGTATAGTTCGGATGGTAAGGGAAGTGAGAGATCGGATGGGGAAGTGTTTAGCCGAGTGTGGTATGGCACGTCGTGATTTTCCTTTGTTTTGCCCCTGTACTGCTACTGTATATAATTTGGTTACTACTGTGTGTATTTAACTTGTGACTTTTTAACTTGGCTTAATTTGTCTAACTTGATATTTCCTTGCATATTTGGTGTGTTATATCTTGCCATTTTAGTCAATTACTTTTATTTGCATACTAAAACGCCTTTTGAAAAAAAAAAAAAAAAAGAGAGAGAGAAAAAGGAATGGACGGGGAGACGTAGTCGCGGACGTTGAGCTGGTCGTGGCCGTGGGGCTAAGCAAGCTCGAGAACCCAGTAAAGAAAGAGCAACAGTAACTGAGCAAGAGCGTGGGCCGAGGGTTGAGGCCGGAGATCAAGTGGCGACGGCGATACAACAAATGACTGGTATCCTCGCGCGATTGGTAGATCAACAAGGCCAATTGCCAGTAAATCAACCCCAGAACCCTGAGATAAGAGAGGTAGGAGAAGATAGGGCTTTGGAAAGGTTTCAAAAGTTTAATCCTCCAAATTCCTTGGAGGATCTGATCCAGATATAGCTGAACAGTGGTTAGAAGTAATGATTAACATCTTCGCCGCCCTAAACTACACGGAGCAAAGACAAGTGAACTTTGCTGTATTTCAATTTGAAGGACCGGCCCGAGCATGGTGGAATGTTATTAGGGCCAAATGGGAGAGAGAACAAACTGCATGGACATGGGTGAACTTCACACGGGAATTTTACGAGAAATACCTCCCCCCTCTGGTCCAAGAAAGGAGGGAGGATGAATTTATTAGTCTGCGTCAGGGAACCCAAAGTGTGGCCGAGTACGAAACGAAATTCACTAAATTATCCAAGTTCGCCTCTGAATTAGTGGTTACTGAGCGAAGAAGGATAAGGCGGTTCATCCAAGGTTTGAATTTGGAAATTCAAGAAGCTTAGCGGCGGTTCAAGTTAACACCTTTACGGAAGCTCTTGAGAAAGCACAAAGAATTGAGGATGCAAAAGCACAAGTAAAAGCTTTTCAAGTGCGGAAAAGGGGCGCACCTAGTAGCATACCGGAAGAATCTGGGGAAAAGACAACGCCCTCCAAAGTGCCAAAAGTGAACCATTTCCCTCATCCACCCTGGACATTTGGAGCACTATATGAGGATCTACCAAAGGAAGTCAGATCGTACCTGCCGAAGACTTCTCGCGAAAGCCAAACCGTAATTCCTCGCTTGGCTTGTGGCTATTGTGGAAAGGCAAACCACACTGAGAATGACTGTTGGAGAAAAGGGCGAAAGTGTTTGATCTGTGGGAGTGGTGAGCATCAACTGAATAATTGTCCAAGGAAGCAGCCACGAGAGGCTTGGTACTCAACAAGTAAGTGGAGCCAAACCGAAACCGACTAACGAACGAGGGAACCGAACAACTACACCAGCTCAGATATATGCCATAGAACCGCAACAAGCTCCGGGATCACATGAAGAAACGGAAGGTAAAATTTCGAGGACGAAATTTCTTAAGGGGGAGAGAGTGTGAGAACCCGAAAATTTTCACATTTTCAAGTATTATTTTATTTCTATGCTTATATTTTATACTGTCCTTTGAAAATATTAAATGTTTTGTACATTTTACAAGTAAGTACAATTTTAAATCATTTTGCTAGTACAAGTTAGTGTACATGACTTGAAGTGCATTTGTTCGATGTGGGGCCCGCTAGTGCGATATAATTTTGCCGATTAGGTGATGAAATACTAAGTGATATTAATCTACATGGTGTTAGAAGATAATTGGAGGTTAGTTAGCTACTTGAATCATTGGAAGGAAGGAGATAAGCTTAGAAACTTCAAGAGGCCACATGTCATGATTTGATTGGAAGTTGGACTTTGACCAAGAAGATTAACTTTCTTCAAACCAAATTTGACCAATTTTCCTTCCATTTTTTCTTGTCTTGGCCGAACCATTGGAGGAGAAAACAAGAGAGAGGGCTCTTCAATTCCTAGCTTCAATCCTTGCCCAAATCTTGTGATTTAACCAACCAAATTGAAAACTACACCACACAAGTGCTAGCTAAGGGAAATTGAAGGCCTTGGTGGAGTTGTTTTGGGAGGAGAAAGACTAAGCCACCCCTTTCTTTGAGGTTTCAAGGTAAGATTGCTAAGAACACCCTTCTTTGGTTCCAATAGATGATAATTAGTGGCCTATGTGGCTTGCTAACATGATTAATGGATGATTTTTGTGGATTAATGGAGAGTTGGTTAAATTTCTGATTTATTGGGAATTTTCTGCCCTAATCTGACCAGTGTTGTTCGGCCATGATGGAGGCCGAATTGGACTTAGCTCAAAACATAAAAGTTGTAGAGAATTGAGTGTAGGTTATGCCTGTAAAATTTCAGCTCAATCGGAGTACTGTATCCTGTGAAATGACTATTTTACCCCTGCTGCCCTGTTTCTGTCCGGAAATGATAATCAGCCCCTGTATTTGGCTCTTTTGGCTGGGAAGATTACTGAATTAGCTTTTTATGCCTTCTTAAGAGTTGTAGCCTTGTATCTTAGCTTTCATATGGCTTTGGAATCAACTGAATCGGAGTTTTGTGTGCTGAGTTATGTTGGAATATTTGGGCCTGGTTTTGGATGGCTGTAAAGCTTCAATGGTTGCATTTTAAGGGTGTTTGATAGCTTATGGTTGGTATTTGCAATTATGATTGAATGGTATGATTTGTGGTTGGTTGTAGGATGGAAAAGTAAGGAAAAACAAGGGGAAATGCTGTCCGTTTATTTTCTTGAACTTGAGTGAATGGAAATGAGATTGGAATGTAGTTTTGTGATGCATTAGACTTACTTGGCTTACTTGGCTTAGAGTAACTTAGTTCCACTTGAGTAGTGTTATGTGAGCTAGTTTACTTGCATTTGTACATTTCCATTTGTACCATAATGTTTGGTTCCAATTGTCGAGTTTTGAACTTCAAATACGTGTTCATTTTCGTTCCGAAACAAAAGGAGTGGCCTAGGGTTTCTCGGCCACAAAACCTAATTTTAGCGCGCAAGGTTTTAAAGTGTGAATTCAAGGTATTTAATTACCTTTCTCATATGATTTTAACCAAGATACTTGTTATACATTAATTCTTTGTAAATGTGTTAGTTTTGAGCCAAAAACACGTTTTACGAAAAATGAGGAAAACTACTGTTCACTATCCGGCCGTGTATCCGACCAAGTTCTGGCCATATTCTGAAGTGGCAACTGTTTCCAAATTTTTCCGATTTAATTTTCTAAAACCTTTTGAGCTTAGTTTTCATGTTTGGTTTGGAAAACCTTTAGTTACTCATTTCCTTTGATCAAAATGTACTCTTTCCACTTCTAAAATCATACTTTTACTTTGTATTAGTTTTATTCGGATTTCTTTGACTCACCCACATAATTTTGATGATAGAACCATAATGTATTCTCTTGATTACTCTTAGGGTTTCTTGGAGACTAGGGTTGAGATCCGGAGGGATACTTTGGACGTAATTTTGCTTAATTAGGTGAGTGTTCTATATACGATTTGTTTAATGACTATGTGAATTGTTGTGACTATTTGGATTGTTGCCTTGTTATGTGATTGAGGTACGCTATATTTCCATTGACTACGTGGCTTGTTATAGTTATTTGAACTCTTAAATGTTTCAATGAATACTCAAAACGACTTTTCTAGGCGAGTGTGTACTTTATCGCACTCGACCTAAATGAACGTGAAATTTTCAATGATTGAATGATTGAATGTTACTTGTGCATGAATGTAAGCCTTCGGGCTGAACTGGGCCCTTGCCCTTGGTTATTGGTCGACTCGAGCCAGAAGCGGACTCGGTCGGGCGATTAGTGACCCTGGGTGAATGAATGTTTGGTATACTCGAGTATGACCATGAAGTTTGGGAAGTACTGGCCAGTGCGCTGGCCAGAAGGGGAAGAACGAAATGAACGAATGAATGGCAAGAATGATGGAGGGATTTTCAATGACAAATGAAATTTTTCTAAATGATTGAAGGAATGAATGGTCGATGAACGAACGAATGAACGAATGACTCCGTATCCTTTTAATGAATGTGTTATTCCTGCTTTATATCGTAAATGTTATTTGGATTACTTGTTATTACGTGCTAATGTCCTTGTTTAATTGCTTAGTTGAGTATATAGAACCTCGCTGGGCTTTTAGCTCATTCCACGTCTTTTGTTTTCCTTAACAGGGGTTGCGAGCAAGGGCGAGAGACCGGTATAGTATAGTTTAGCCTTTTGTATTGTTTTGGCTTTTGATCTCGTTCTAGTGCTTGATTAGGGTTGGAATGTATTAAGAATTAAAGCTTATGTATACATTTGGGACTGTATATTTGGGTTGAGCTTGGGATAAATGTAAGTATATGTTTCAAGTCTGGGTTTCGTTTCCGCTTATTCTCGAGGCTTTATCTTACTTTCTTTGATGTGAGTGAACGAGTCCTGGCGAGAGCTGGGCAGGCGGTCCGCCGAACCCTTTGGTTTCGCCTTAGGGGAAGGTGGGGCTGTCACAAAAGTCATAAAGAACTGGTGTTTTATTGCAAAATGCGTTTAATATAAATGTAGCCGATAAATTAATTTTTATTTCAGCAAATTCGGTACTTTGTCCTTCTAATGGAGGAAAGCTATAAAGAGTTGGGCCTTTATTGCAAAACGTGTTTAATCTAAATTCATGACATAAGGTAATTTTGGCCGGAAGCCAAATTTGGTACTCTGTTCTTATAATGGAGTAAAGCCATAAAAAACTGGTGTTTTAGTGCAAAATGGGTTTAAACAACAATTTATCAGAAGAATAAATTTGTATATATGTCAATTGGGTACTCTGTTCTTATAATGGAGGAAAGCCATATAAAGCTGCGTTTTAGTGGAAAACGGATTCTATTTAAATTTATGCTATAGAGTAATTTTCGCCCGAAAGCAAAACGGGTACTCTGTTCTTATAATGGAGGAAAGCCATAAAACGCTGGTCTTTTAGTGAAAAACGGGCTCAATTTAAATTTATGCCATAAAGTAATTTTCGCCCGAAAGCAAAATGGGCACTCTGTTCTTACAATGGAGGCAAGTCATAAAGAGCTAGTGTTTTATTGCAAAACGGGTTTCATTTAAATGTATCCTATCAATTAATTTTATTTCAGGAAATCGGGTACTCTGTTCTTGTAATGGAGAAAAGTAATAAAGAGCTGGTCTTTTAGTGGAAAACGGGTTCAAATTAAATTAATGCCATAAAGTACTTCTGACCCGAAAGCAAAATGGGTACTCTGTTCTTATAATGGAGAAAAGCCACAAAGAACTGGTGTTTTATTGCAAAATGCGTTTAATATAAATGTAGCCGATAAATTAATTTTTATTTCAGCAAATTGGATACTTTGTTCTTGTAATGGAGGAAAGCCATAAAGAACTGCGCCTTTAGTGGAAAACGTGTTTAATTTAAGTTCATGCTATAAAGTAATTTTGGGCCGAAAGCAAAATGGGTGCTCTGTTCTTATAATTGAGGAAAACCATAAAGAGGTGGTGTTTACGTGCAAAACGGGTTTAAGCAATAATTTATCCGAACAATAAATTTGTTTATATGTCAATTGGGTACTCTGTTTTTATAATGGAGAAAAGCCATATAGAGCTGGTGTTTTAGTGGAAAACGGGTTCTATTTAAATTTATGCCATAAAGTAATTTTCGCCCTAAAGCAAAATGGGTACTCTGTTTTTATAATGGAGGAAAGCCATAAAGCGCTGGTCTTTTAGTGGAAAACGGGTTCAACTTGAATTTATTCCATAAAGTAATTTTCGCCCGAAAGCAAAATGGGCACTCTGTTCTTACAATGGAAGCAAGTCATAAAGAGCTGGTGTTTTATTGTAAAACGGGTTTAATTTAAATGTATCCGATAAATAAATTTTTATTTCAGGAAATCGGGTACTCTATTCTTGTAATGTAGGAAAGCCATAAAGAGCTGGTCTTTTAGTGGAAAATAGGTTCAGATTAAATTTATGCCATAAAGTACTTCTGGTCCGAAAGGAAAATGGGTACTCTGTTCTTATAATGGAAGAAAGTCATAAAGCGCTGGTGTTTTTATTGCAAAATGCGTTTAATATAAATGTAGCCAATAAATTAATTTTTATTTCAACAAATTGGGTACTTTGTCCTTCTAATGGAGGAAAGCTATAAAGAGTTGGGCCTTTATTGCAAAACGTGTTTAATTGAAATTCATGCCATAAGGTAATTTTAGCCCGAAACCAAACTGGGTACTCTGTTCTTATAATGGAGCAAAGCCATAAAGAGGTGGTGTTTTCGTGCAAAATGGGTCTAAACAACAATTTATCAGAAGAATAAATTTGTATATATGTCAATTGGGTACTCTGTTCTTATAATGGAGGAAAGCCATATAGAGCTGGTGTTTTAGTGGAAAACGGGTTCTATTTAAATTTATGCCATAAAGTAATTTTCGCCTGAAAGCAAAATGGGTACTCTGTTCTTATAATGGAGGAAAGCCATAAAGCGCTGGTCTTTTAGTGGAAAACGGGTTCAATTTAAATTTAGGCCATAAAGTAATTTTCGTCCGAAAGCAAAATGGGCTCTCTGTTCTTACAATGGAAGCAAGTCATAAAGAGCTGGTGTTTTATTGTAAAACGAGTTTAATTTAAATGTATCCGATAAATAAATTTTTATTTCAGGAAATCGGGTACTCTATTCTTGTAATGTAGGAAAGCCATAAAGAGCTGGTCTTTTAGTGGAAAATAGGTTCAGATTAAATTTATGCCATAAAGTACTTCTGGTCCGAAAGGAAAATGGGTACTCTGTTCTTATAATGGAGAAAAGTCATAAAGAACTGGTGTTTTATTGCAAAATGCGTTTAATATAAATGTAGCCGATAAATTAATTTTTATTTCAGCAAATTGGGTACTTTGTTCCTTCTAATGGAGGAAAGCTATAAAGAGTTGGGCCTTTATTGCAAAACGTGTTTAATCTAAATTCATGACATAAGGTAATTTTGGCCGAAGCCAAATTGGGTACTCTGTTCTTATAATGGAGCAAAGCCATAAAAGAGCTGGTGTTTTAGTGCAAAATGGGTTTAGCCAACAATTTATCGGAAGAATAAATTTGTATATATGTCAATTGGGTACTCTGTTCTTATAATGGAGGAAAGACATATAGATCTGTGTTTTAGTGGAAAACGGATTCTATTTAAATTTATGCTATAAAGTAATTTTCGCCCGAAAGCAAAATGGGTACTCTGTTCTTATAATGGAGGAAAGCCATAAAACGCTGGTCTTTTAGTGAAAAACGGGTTCAATTTAAATTTATGCCATAAAGTAATTTTCGCCCGAAAGCAAAATGGGCACTCTGTTCTTACAATGGAGGCAAGTCATAAAGAGCTAGTGTTTTATTGCAAAACGGGTTTCATTTAAATGTATCCTATCAATTAATTTTATTTCAGGAAATCGGGTACTCTGTTCTTGTAATGGAGAAAAGTAATAAAGAGCTGGTCTTTTAGTGGAAAACGGGTTCAAATTAAATTAATGCCATAAAGTACTTCTGACCCGAAAGCAAAATGGGTACTCTGTTCTTATAATGGAGAAAAGCCATAAAGAACTGGTGTTTTATTGCAAAATGCGTTTAATATAAATGTAGCCGATAAATTAATTTTTATTTCAGCAAATTGGATACTTTGTTCTTGTAATGGAGGAAAGCCATAAAGAACTGCGCCTTTAGTGGAAAACGTGTTTAATTTAAGTTCATGCTATAAAGTAATTTTGGGCCGAAAGCAAAATGGGTGCTCTGTTCTTATAATTGAGGAAAACCATAAAGAGGTGGTGTTTTCGTGCAAAACGGGTTTAAGCAATAATTTATCCGAACAATAAATTTGTATATATGTCAATTGGGTACTCTGTTTTTATAATGGAGGAAAGCCATATAGAGCTGGTGTTTTAGTGGAAAACGGGTTCTATTTAAATTTATGCCATAAAGTAATTTTCGCCCGAAAGCAAAATGGGTACTCTGTTTTTATAATGGAGGAAAGCCATAAAGCGCTGGTCTTTTAGTGGAAAACGGGTTCAACTTGAATTTATTCCATAAAGTAATTTTCGCCCGAAAGCAAAATGGGCACTCTGTTCTTACAATGGAAGCAAGTCATAAAGAGCTGGTGTTTTATTGTAAAACGGGTTTAATTTAAATGTATCCGATAAATAAATTTTTATTTCAGGAAATCGGGTACTCTATTCTTGTAATGTAGGAAAGCCATAAAGAGCTGGTCTTTTAGTGGAAAATAGGTTCAGATTAAATTTATGCCATAAAGTACTTCTGGTCCGAAAGGAAAATGGGTACTCTGTTCTTATAATGGAAGAAAGTCATAAAGCGCTGGTGTTTTTATTGCAAAATGCGTTTAATATAAATGTAGCCGATAAATTAATTTTTATTTCAACAAATTGGGTACTTTGTCCTTCTAATGGAGGAAAGCTAAAAGAGTTGGGCCTTTATTGCAAAACGTGTTTAATTGAAATTCATGCCATAAGGTAATTTTGGCCCGAAACCAAACTGGGTACTCTGTTCTTATAATGGAGCAAAGCCATAAAGAGGTGGTGTTTTCGTGCAAAATGGGTCTAAACAACAATTTATCAGAAGAATAAATTTGTATATATGTCAATTGGGTACTCTGTTCTTATAATGGAGGAAAGCCATATAGAGCTGGTGTTTTAGTGGAAAACGGGTTCTATTTAAATTTATGCCATAAAGTAATTTTCGCCCGAAAGCAAAATGGGTACTCTGTTCTTATAATGGAGGAAAGCCATAAAGCGCTGGTCTTTTAGTGGAAAACGGGTTCAATTTAAATTTAGGCCATAAAGTAATTTTCGCCCGAAAGCAAAATGGGCACTCTGTTCTTACAATGGAAGCAAGTCATAAAGAGCTGGTGTTTTATTGTAAAACGAGTTTAATTTAAATGTATCCGATAAATAAATTTTTATTTCAGGAAATCGGGTACTCTGTTCTTGTAATGTAGGAAAGCCATAAAGAGCTGGTCTTTTAGTGGAAAATAGGTTTCAGATTAAATTTATGCCATAAAGTACTTCTGGTCCGAAAGGAAAATGGGTACTCTGTTCTTATAATGGAGAAAAGTCATAAAGAACTGGTGTTTTATTGCAAAATGCGTTTAATATAAATGTAGCCGATAAATTAATTTTTATTTCAGCAAATTGGGTACTTTGTTCTTCTAATGGAGGAAAGCTATAAAGAGTTGGGCCTTTATTGCAAAACGTGTTTAATTTAAATTCATGCCAGAAGGTAATTTTGGCCCGAAACCAAACTGGGTACTCTGTTCTTATAATGGAGCAAAGCCATAAAGAGCTGGTGTTTTAGTGCAAAATGGGTTTAGCCAACAATTTATCGGAAGAATAAATTTGTATATATGTCAATTGGGTACTCTGTTCTTATAATGGAGGAAAGACATATAGATCTGTGTTTTAGTGGAAAACGGATTCTATTTAAATTTATGCTATAAAGTAATTTTCGCCCGAAAGCAAAATGGGTACTCTGTTCTTATAATGGAGGAAAGCCATAAAACGCTGGTCTTTTAGTGAAAAACGGGTTCAATTTAAATTTATGCCATAAAGTAATTTTCGCCCGAAAGCAAAATGGGCACTCTGTTCTTACAATGGAGGCAAGTCATAAAGAGCTAGTGTTTTATTGCAAAACGGGTTTCATTTAAATGTATCCTATCAATTAATTTTATTTCAGGAAATCGGGTACTCTGTTCTTGTAATGGAGAAAAGTAATAAAGAGCTGGTCTTTTAGTGGAAAACGGGTTCAAATTAAATTAATGCCATAAAGTACTTCTGACCCGAAAGCAAAATGGGTACTCTGTTCTTATAATGGAGAAAAGCCATAAAGAACTGGTGTTTTATTGCAAAATGCGTTTAATATAAATGTAGCCGATAAATTAATTTTTATTTCAGCAAATTGGATACTTTGTTCTTGTAATGGAGGAAAGCCATAAAGAACTGCGCCTTTAGTGGAAAACGTGTTTAATTTAAGTTCATGCTATAAAGTAATTTTGGGCCGAAAGCAAAATGGGTGCTCTGTTCTTATAATTGAGGAAAACCATAAAGAGGTGGTGTTTTCGTGCAAAACGGGTTTAAGCAATAATTTATCCGAACAATAAATTTGTATATATGTCAATTGGGTACTCTGTTTTTATAATGGAGGAAAGCCATATAGAGCTGGTGTTTTAGTGGAAAACGGGTTCTATTTAAATTTATGCCATAAAGTAATTTTCGCCCGAAAGCAAAATGGGTACTCTGTTTTTATAATGGAGGAAAGCCATAAAGCGCTGGTCTTTTAGTGGAAAACGGGTTCAACTTGAATTTATTCCATAAAGTAATTTTCGCCCGAAAGCAAAATGGGCACTCTGTTCTTACAATGGAAGCAAGTCATAAAGAGCTGGTGTTTTATTGTAAAACGGGTTTAATTTAAATGTATCCGATAAATAAATTTTTATTTCAGGAAATCGGGTACTCTATTCTTGTAATGTAGGAAAGCCATAAAGAGCTGGTCTTTTAGTGGAAAATAGGTTCAGATTAAATTTATGCCATAAAGTACTTCTGGTCCGAAAGGAAAATGGGTACTCTGTTCTTATAATGGAAGAAAGTCATAAAGCGCTGGTGTTTTTATTGCAAAATGCGTTTAATATAAATGTAGCCGATAAATTAATTTTTATTTCAACAAATTGGGTACTTTGTCCTTCTAATGGAGGAAAGCTAAAAAGAGTTGGGCCTTTATTGCAAAACGTGTTTAATTGAAATTCATGCCATAAGGTAATTTTGGCCCGAAACCAAACTGGGTACTCTGTTCTTATAATGGAGCAAAGCCATAAAGAACTGGTGTTTTAGTGCAAAATGGGTTTAAACAACAATTTATCAGAAGAATAAATTTGTATCTATGTCAATTGAGTACTCTGTTCTTATAATGGAGGAAAGCCATAAAGCGCGGGTCTTTTAGTGGAAAACGGGTTCAATTTAAATTTATGCCATAAAGTAATTTTCGCCCGAAAGCAAAATGGGCACACTGTTCTTACAATGGAAGCAAGTCATAAAGAGCTGGTGTTTTATTGTAAAACGGGTTTAATTTAAATGTATCCGATAAATAAATTTTTATTTCAGGAAATCCGGTACTCTGTTCTTGTAATGGAGGAAAACCATAAAGAGCTGGTCTTTTAGTGGAAAATAGGTTCAAATTAAATTTATGCCATAAAGTACTTCTGGTCCGAAAGGAAAATGGGTACTCTGTTCTTATAATGGAGAAAAGTCATAAAGAACTGGTGTTTTATTGCAAAATGCGTTTAATATAAATGTAGCCGATAAATTAATTTTTATTTCAGCAAATTGGGTACTTTGTTCTTCTAATGGAGGAAAGCTATAAAGAGTTGGGCCTTTATTGCAAAACGTGTTTAATTTAAATTCATGCCAGAAGGTAATTTTGGTCCGAAACCAAACTGGGTACTCTGTTCTTATAATGGAGCAAAGCCATAAAGAGCTGGTGTTTTAGTGCAAAATGGGTTTAGCCAACAATTTATCGGAAGAATAAATTTGTATATATGTCAATTGGGTACTCTGTTCTTATAATGGAGGAAAGACATATAGATCTGTGTTTTAGTGGAAAACGGATTCTATTTAAATTTATGCTATAAAGTAATTTTCGCCCGAAAGCAAAATGGGTACTCTGTTCTTATAATGGAGGAAAGCCATAAAACGCTGGTCTTTTAGTGAAAAACGGGTTCAATTTAAATTTATGCCATAAAGTAATTTTCGCCCGAAAGCAAAATGGGCACTCTGTTCTTACAATGGAGGCAAGTCATAAAGAGCTAGTGTTTTATTGCAAAACGGGTTTCATTTAAATGTATCCTATCAATTAATTTTATTTCAGGAAATCGGGTACTCTGTTCTTGTAATGGAGAAAAGTAATAAAGAGCTGGTCTTTTAGTGGAAAACGGGTTCAAATTAAATTAATGCCATAAAGTACTTCTGACCCGAAAGCAAAATGGGTACTCTGTTCTTATAATGGAGAAAAGCCATAAAGAACTGGTGTTTTATTGCAAAATGCGTTTAATATAAATGTAGCCGATAAATTAATTTTTATTTCAGCAAATTGGATACTTTGTTCTTGTAATGGAGGAAAGCCATAAAGAACTGCGCCTTTAGTGGAAAACGTGTTTAATTTAAGTTCATGCTATAAAGTAATTTTGGGCCGAAAGCAAAATGGGTGCTCTGTTCTTATAATTGAGGAAAACCATAAAGAGGTGGTGTTTTCGTGCAAAACGGGTTTAAGCAATAATTTATCCGAACAATAAATTTGTATATATGTCAATTGGGTACTCTGTTTTTATAATGGAGGAAAGCCATATAGAGCTGGTGTTTTAGTGGAAAACGGGTTCTATTTAAATTTATGCCATAAAGTAATTTTCGCCCGAAAGCAAAATGGGTACTCTGTTTTTATAATGGAGGAAAGCCATAAAGCGCTGGTCTTTTAGTGGAAAACGGGTTCAACTTAAATTTATGCCATAAAGTAATTTTCGCCCGAAAGCAAAATGGGCACTCTGTTCTTACAATGGAAGCAAGTCATAAAGAGCTGGTGTTTTATTGTAAAACGGGTTTAATTTAAATGTATCCGATAAATAAATTTTTATTTCAGGAAATCGGGTACTCTGTTCTTGTAATGTAGGAAAGCCATAAAGAGCTGGTCTTTTAGTGGAAAATAGGTTCAGATTAAATTTATGCCATAAAGTACTTCTGGTCCGAAAGGAAAATGGGTACTCTGTTCTTATAATGGAGAAAAGTCATAAAGAACTGGTGTTTTATTGCAAAATGCGTTTAATATAAATGTAGCCGATAAATTAATTTTTATTTCAACAAATTGGGTACTTTGTTCTTCTAATGGAGGAAAGCTATAAAGAGTTGGGCCTTTATTGCAAAACGTGTTTAATTTAAATTCATGCCATAAGGTAATTTTGGCCCGAAACCAAACTGGGTACTCTGTTCTTATAATGGAGCAAAGCCATAAAGAGCTGGTGTTTTAGTGCAAAATGGGTTTAGCCAACAATTTATCGGAAGAATAAATTTGTATATATGTCAATTGGGTACTCTGTTCTTATAATGGAGGAAAGACATATAGATCTGTGTTTTAGTGGAAAACGGATTCTATTTAAATTTATGCTATAAAGTAATTTTCGCCCGAAAGCAAAATGGGTACTCTGTTCTTATAATGGAGGAAAGCCATAAAACGCTGGTCTTTTAGTGAAAACGGGTTCAATTTAAATTTATGCCATAAAGTAATTTTCGCCCGAAAGCAAAATGGGCACTCTGTTCTTACAATGGAGGCAAGTCATAAAGAGCTAGTGTTTTATTGCAAAACGGGTTTCATTTAAATGTATCCTATCAATTAATTTTATTTCAGGAAATCGGGTACTCTGTTCTTGTAATGGAGAAAAGTAATAAAGAGCTGGTCTTTTAGTGGAAAACGGGTTCAAATTAAATTAATGCCATAAAGTACTTCTGACCCGAAAGCAAAATGGGTACTCTGTTCTTATAATGGAGAAAAGCCATAAAGAACTGGTGTTTTATTGCAAAATGCGTTTAATATAAATGTAGCCGATAAATTAATTTTTATTTCAGCAAATTGGATACTTTGTTCTTGTAATGGAGGAAAGCCATAAAGAACTGCGCCTTTAGTGGAAAACGTGTTTAATTTAAGTTCATGCTATAAAGTAATTTGGGCCGAAAGCAAAATGGGTGCTCTGTTCTTATAATTGAGGAAAACCATAAAGAGGTGGTGTTTTCGTGCAAAACGGGTTTAAGCAATAATTTATCCGAACAATAAATTTGTATATATGTCAATTGGGTACTCTGTTTTATAATGGAGGAAAGCCATATAGAGCTGGTGTTTTAGTGGAAAACGGGTTCTATTTAAATTTATGCCATAAAGTAATTTTCGCCCGAAAGCAAAATGGGTACTCTGTTTTATAATGGAGGAAAGCCATAAAGCGCTGGTCTTTTAGTGGAAAACGGGTTCAACTTAAATTTATGCCATAAAGTAATTTTCGCCCGAAAGCAAAATGGGCACTCTGTTCTTACAATGGAAGCAAGTCATAAAGAGCTGGTGTTTTATTGCAAAACGGGTTTCATTTAAATGTATCCGATAAATTAATTTTATTTCAGGAAATCGGGTACTCTGTTCTTGTAATGGAGAAAAGTAATAAAGAGCTGGTCTTTTAGTGGAAAACGGGTTCAAATTAAATTAATGCCATAAAGTACTTCTGACCCGAAAGCAAAATGGGTACTCTGTTCTTATAATGGAGAAAAGCCATAAAGAACTGGTGTTTTATTGCAAAATGCGTTTAATATAAATGTAGCCGATAAATTAATTTTTATTTCAGCAAATTGGATACTTTGTTCTTGTAATGGAGGAAAGCCATAAAGAACTGCGCCTTTAGTGGAAAACGTGTTTAATTTAAGTTCATGCTATAAGTAATTTTGGGCCGAAAGCAAAATGGGTGCTCTGTTCTTATAATTGAGAAAACCATAAAGAGGTGGTGTTTTCGTGCAAAACGGGTTTAAGCAACAATTTATCCGAACAATAAATTTGTATATATGTCAATTGGGTACTCTGTTTTTATAATGGAGGAAAGCCATATAGAGCTGGTGTTTTAGTGGAAAACGGGTTCTATTTAAATTTATGCCATAAAGTAATTTTCGCCCGAAAGCAAAATGGGTACTCTGTTTTTATAATGGAGGAAAGCCATAAAGCGCTGGTCTTTTAGTGGAAAACGGGTTCAACTTAAATTTATGCCATAAAGTAATTTTCGCCCGAAAGCAAAATGGGCACTCTGTTCTTACAATGGAAGCAAGTCATAAAGAGCTGGTGTTTTATTGTAAAACGGGTTTAATTTAAATGTATCCGATAAATAAATTTTTATTTCAGGAAATCGGGTACTCTGTTCTTGTAATGTAGGAAAGCCATAAAGAGCTGGTCTTTTAGTGGAAAATAGGTTCAGATTAAATTTATGCCATAAAGTACTTCTGGTCCGAAAGGAAAATGGGTACTCTGTTCTTATAATGGAGAAAGTCATAAAGAACTGGTGTTTTATTGCAAAATGCGTTTAATATAAATGTAGCCGATAAATTAATTTTTATTTCAGCAAATTGGATACTTTGTTCTTGTAATGGAGGAAAGCCATAAAGAGTTGGGCCTTTATTGGAAAACGTGTTTAATTTAAAGTTCATGCATAAAGTAATTTTGGGCCGAAACCAAAATGGGTGCTCTGTTCTTATAATGGAGCAAACCATAAAGAGGTGGTGTTTTCGTGCAAAACGGGTTTAAGCAACAATTTATCCGAAGAATAAATTTGTATATATGTCAATTGGGTACTCTGTTTTTATAATGGAGGAAAGCCATATAGAGCTGGTGTTTTAGTGGAAAACGGGTTCTATTTAAATTTATGCCATAAAGTAATTTTCGCCCGAAAGCAAAATGGGTACTCTGTTCTTATAATGGAGGAAAGCCATAAACGCTGGTCTTTTAGTGAAAAACGGGTTCAATTTAAATTTATGCCATAAAGTAATTTTCGCCCGAAAGCAAAATGGGCACTCTGTTCTTACAATGGAGGCAAGTCATAAAGAGCTAGTGTTTTATTGCAAAACGGGTTTCATTTAAATGTATCCGATAAATAATTTTATTTCAGGAAATCGGGTACTCTGTTCTTGTAATGGAGAAAAGTAATAAAGAGCTGGTCTTTTAGTGGAAAACGGGTTCAAATTAAATTTATGCCATAAAGTACTTCTGACCCGAAAGGAAAATGGGTACTCTGTTCTTATAATGGAGAAAAGTCATAAAGAACTGGTGTTTTATTGCAAAATGCGTTTAATATAAATGTAGCCGATAAATTAATTTTTATTTCAACAAATTGGGTACTTTATTCCTATAATGGAGGAAAGCTATAAAGAGTTGGGCCTTTATTGCAAAACGTGTTTAATTTAAATTCATGCCATAAGGTAATTTTGGCCCGAAACCAAACTGGGTACTCTGTTCTTATAATGGAGCAAAGCCATAAAGAGCTGGTGTTTTAGTGCAAAATGGGTTTAAGCAACAATTTATCGGAAGAATAAATTTGTATATATGTCAATTGGGTACTCTGTTCTTATAATGGAGGAAAGCCATATAGATCTGGTGTTTTAGTGGAAAACGGATTCTATTTAAATTTATGCCATAAAGTAATTTTCGCCCGAAAGCAAAATGGGTACTCTGTTTTATAATGGAGGAAAGCCATAAAACGCTGGTCTTTTAGTGAAAACGGGTTCAACTTAAATTTATGCCATAAAGTAATTTTCGCCCGAAAGCAAAATGGGCACTCTGTTCTTACAATGGAAGCAAGTCATAAAGAGCTAGTGTTTTATTGTAAAACGGGTTTCATTTAAATGTATCCGATAAATTAATTTTTATTTCAGGAAATCGGGTACTCTGTTCTTGTAATGGAGAAAGTAATAAAGAGCTGGTCTTTTAGTGGAAAACGGGTTCAAATTAAATTAATGCCATAAAGTACTTCTGACCCGAAAGCAAAATGGGTACTCTGTTCTTATAATGGAGAAAAGCCATAAAGAACTGGTGTTTTATTGCAAAATGCGTTTAATATAAATGTAGCCGATAAATTAATTTTTATTTAGCAAATTGGATACTTTGTTCTTGTAATGGAGGAAAGCCATAAAGAACTGCGCCTTTAGTGGAAAACGTGTTTAATTTAAGTTCATGCTATAAAGTAATTTTGGGCCGAAAGCAAAATGGGTGCTCTGTTCTTATAATTGAGAAAACCATAAAGAGGTGGTGTTTTCGTGCAAAACGGGTTTAAGCAATAATTTATCCGAAGAATAAATTTGTATATATGTCAATTGGGTACTCTGTTTTATAATGGAGGAAAGCCATATAGAGCTGGTGTTTTAGTGGAAAACGGGTTCTATTTAAATTTATGCCATAAAGTAATTTTCGCCCGAAAGCAAAATGGGTACTCTGTTCTTATAATGGAGGAATGCCATAAAACGCTGGTCTTTTAGTGAAAAACGGGTTCAATTTAAATTTATGCCATAAAGTAATTTTCGCCCGAAAGCAAAATGGGCACTCTGTTCTTACAATGGAGGCAAGTCATAAAGAGCTAGTGTTTTATTGCAAAACGGGTTTCATTTAAATGTATCCGATAAATTAATTTTATTTCAGGAAATCGGGTACTCTGTTCTTGTAATGGAGGAAAAGCATAAAGAGCTGGTCTTTTAGTGGAAAACGGGTTCAAATTAAATTAATGCCATAAAGTACTTCTGACCCGAAAGCAAAATGGGTACTCTGTTCTTATAATGGAGAAAAGCATAAAGAACTGGTGTTTTATTGCAAAATGCGTTTAATATAAATGTAGCCGATAAATTAATTTTTATTTCAACAAATTGGGTACTTTATTCTTATAATGGAGGAAAGCTATAAAGAGTTGGCCTTTATTGCAAAACGTGTTTAATTTAAATTCATGCCATAAGGTAATTTTGGCCCGAAACCAAATTGGGTACTCTGTTCTTATAATGGAGCAAAGCCATAAAGAGCTGGTGTTTTAGTGCAAAATGGGTTTAAGCAACAATTTATCGGAAGAATAAATTTGTATATATGTCAATTGGGTACTCTGTTCTTATAATGGAGGAAAGACATATAGATCTGTGTTTTAGTGGAAAACGGATTCTATTTAAATTTATGCTATAAAGTAATTTTCGCCCGAAAGCAAAATGGGTACTCTGTTCTTATAATGGAGGAAAGCCATAAAACGCTGGTCTTTTAGTGAAAAACGGGTTCAATTTAAATTTATGCCATAAAGTAATTTTCGCCCGAAAGCAAAATGGGCACTCTGTTCTTACAATGGAGGCAAGTCATAAAGAGCTAGTGTTTTATTGCAAAACGGGTTTCATTTAAATGTATCCGATAAATTAATTTTATTTCAGGAAATCGGGTACTCTGTTCTTGTAATGGAGAAAAGTAATAAAGAGCTGGTCTTTTAGTGGAAAACGGGTTCAAATTAAATTAATGCCATAAAGTACTTCTGACCCGAAAGCAAAATGGGTACTCTGTTCTTATAATGGAGAAAAGCCATAAAGAACTGGTGTTTTATTGCAAAATGCGTTTAATATAAATGTAGCCGATAAATTAATTTTTATTTCAGCAAATTGGATACTTTGTTCTTGTAATGGAGGAAAGCCATAAAGAACTGCGCCTTTAGTGGAAAACGTGTTTAATTTAAGTTCATGCTATAAAGTAATTTTGGGCCGAAAGCAAAATGGGTGCTCTGTTCTTATAATTGAGGAAAACCATAAAGAGGTGGTGTTTTCGTGCAAAACGGGTTTAAGCAATAATTTATCCGAACAATAAATTTGTATATATGTCAATTGGGTACTCTGTTTTTATAATGGAGGAAAGCCATATAGAGCTGGTGTTTTAGTGGAAAACGGGTTCTATTTAAATTTATGCCATAAAGTAATTTTCGCCTGAAAGCAAAATGGGTACTCTGTTTTTATAATGGAGGAAAGCCATAAAGCGCTGGTCTTTTAGTGGAAAACGGGTTCAACTTAAATTTATGCCATAAAGTAATTTTCGCCCGAAAGCAAAATGGGCACTCTGTTCTTACAATGGAAGCAAGTCATAAAGAGCTGGTGTTTTATTGTAAAACGGGTTTAATTTAAATGTATCCGATAAATAAATTTTTATTTCAGGAAATCGGGTACTCTGTTCTTGTAATGTAGGAAAAGCCATAAAGAGCTGGTCTTTTAGTGGAAAATAGGTTCAGATTAAATTTATGCCATAAAAGTACTTCTGGTCCGAAAGGAAAATGGGTACTCTGTTCTTATAATGGAAGAAAGTCATAAAGAACTGGTGTTTTATTGCAAAATGCGTTTAATATAAATGTAGCCGATAAATTAATTTTTATTTCAACAAATTGGGTACTTTGTCTTCTAATGGAGGAAAGCTATAAAGAGTTGGGCCTTTATTGCAAAACGTGTTTAATTTAAATTCATGCCATAAGGTAATTTTGGCCCGAAACCAAACTGGGTACTCTGTTCTTATAATGGAGCAAAGCCATAAAGAGCTGGTGTTTTAGTGCAAAATGGGTTTAAGCAACAATTTATCGGAAGAATAAATTTGTATATATGTCAATTGGGTACTCTGTTCTTATAATGGAGGAAAGACATATAGATCTGTGTTTTAGTGGAAAACGGATTCTATTTAAATTTATGCTATAAAGTAATTTTCGCCCGAAAGCAAAATGGGTACTCTGTTCTTATAATGGAGGAAAGCCATAAAACGCTGGTCTTTTAGTGAAAAACGGGTTCAATTTAAATTTATGCCATAAAGTAATTTTCGCCCGAAAGCAAAATGGGCACTCTGTTCTTACAATGGAGGCAAGTCATAAAGAGCTAGTGTTTTATTGCAAAACGGGTTTCATTTAAATGTATCCGATAAATTAATTTTATTTCAGGAAATCGGGTACTCTGTTCTTGTAATGGAGAAAAGTAATAAAGAGCTGGTCTTTTAGTGGAAAACGGGTTCAAATTAAATTAATGCCATAAAGTACTTCTGACCCGAAAGCAAAATGGGTACTCTGTTCTTATAATAGACAAAAGCCATAAAGAACTGGTGTTTTATTGCAAAATGCGTTTAATATAAATGTAGCCGATAAATTAATTTTTATTTCAGCAAATTGGATACTTTGTTCTTGTAATGGAGGAAAGCCATAAAGAACTGCGCCTTTAGTGGAAAACGTGTTTAATTTAAGTTCATGCTATAAAGTAATTTTGGGCCGAAAGCAAAATGGGTGCTCTGTTCTTATAATTGAGGAAAACCATAAAGAGGTGGTGTTTTCGTGCAAAACGGGATTTAAGCAATAATTTATCCGAACAATAAATTTGTATATATGTCAATTGGGTACTCTGTTTTTATAATGGAGGAAAGCCATATAGAGCTGGTGTTTTAGTGGAAAACGGGTTCTATTTAAATTTATGCCATAAAGTAATTTTCGCCTGAAAGCAAAATGGGTACTCTGTTCTTATAATGGAGGAAAGCCATAAAGCGCTGGTCTTTTAGTAGAAAACGGGTTCAACTTAAATTTATGTCATAAAGTAATTTTCGCCCGAAAGCAAAATGGGCACCTGTTCTTACAATGGAAGCAAGTCATAAAGAGCTGGTGTTTTATTGTAAAACGGGTTTCATTTAAATGTATCCGATAAATTAATTTTATTTCAGGAAATCGGGTACTCTGTTCTTGTAATGGAGAAAAGTAATAAAGAGCTGGTCTTTTAGTGGAAAACGGGTTCAAATTAAATTAATGCCATAAAGTACTTCTGACCCGAAAGCAAAATGGGTACTCTGTTCTTATAATAGACAAAAGCCATAAAGAACTGGTGTTTTATTGCAAAATGCGTTTAATATAAATGTAGCCGATAAATTAATTTTTATTTCAGCAAATTGGATACTTTGTTCTTGTAATGGAGGAAAGCCATAAAGAACTGCGCCTTTAGTGGAAAACGTGTTTAATTTAAGTTCATGCTATAAAGTAATTTTGGGCCGAAAGCAAAATGGGTGCTCTGTTCTTATAATTGATGAAAACCATAAAGAGGTGGTGTTTTCGTGCAAAACGGGTTTAAGCAACAATTTATCCGAACAATAAATTTGTATATATGTCAATTGGGTACTCTGTTCTTATAATGGAGGAAAGCCATATAGAGCTGGTGTTTTAGTGGAAAACGGGTTCTATTTAAATTTATGCCATAAAGTAATTTTCGCCCGAAAGCAAAATGGGTACTCTGTTTTTATAATGGAGGAAAGCCATAAAGCGCTGGTCTTTTAGTGGAAAACGGGTTCAACTTAAATTTATGTCATAAAGTAATTTTCGCCCGAAAGCAAAATGGGCACTCTGTTCTTACAATTGGAAGGCAAGTCACAAAGAGCTAGTGTTTTATTGCAAAACGGGTTTCATTTAAATGTATCCGATAAATTAATTTTATTTCAGGAAATCGGGTACTCTGTTCTTGTAATGGAGAAAAGTAATAAAGAGCTGGTCTTTTAGTGGAAAACGGGTTCAAATTAAATTAATGCCATAAAGTATTTCTGACCCGAAAGCAAAATGGGTACTCTGTTCTTATAATAGACAAAAGCCATAAAGAACTGGTGTTTTATTGCAAAATGCGTTTAATATAAATGTAGCCGATAAATTAATTTTTATTTCAGCAAATTGGGTACTTTGTTCTTTAATGGAGGAAAGCTATAAAGAGTTGGGCCTTTATTGCAAAACGTGTTTAATTTAAATTCATGCCAAAGGTAATTTTGGCCCGAAACCAAACTGGGTACTCTGTTCTTATAATGGAGCAAAGCCATAAAGAGCTGGTGTTTTAGTGCAAAATGGGTTTAAGCAACAATTTATCGGAAGAATAAATTTGTATATATGTCAATTGGGTACTCTGTTCTTATAATGGAGGAAAGACATATAGATCTGTGTTTTAGTGGAAAACGGATTCTATTTAAATTTATGCTATAAAGTAATTTTCGCCCGAAAGCAAAATGGGTACTCTGTTCTTATAATGGAGGAAAGCCATAAAACGCTGGTCTTTTAGTGAAAAACGGGTTCAATTTAAATTTATGCCATAAAGTAATTTTCGCCCGAAAGCAAAATGGGCACTCTGTTCTTACAATGGAGGCAAGTCATAAAGAGCTAGTGTTTTATTGCAAAACGGGTTTCATTTAAATGTATCCGATAAATTAATTTTATTTCAGGAAATCGGGTACTCTGTTCTTGTAATGGAGAAAAGTAATAAAGAGCTGGTCTTTTTAGTGGAAAACGGGTTCAAATTAAATTAATGCCATAAAGTACTTCTGACCCGAAAGCAAAATGGGTACTCTGTTCTTATAATGGAGAAAAGCCATAAAGAACTGGTGTTTTATTGCAAAATGCGTTTAATATAAATGTAGCCGATAAATTAATTTTTATTTCAGCAAATTGGATACTTTGTTCTTGTAATGGAGGAAAGCCATAAAGAACTGCGCCTTTAGTGGAAAACGTGTTTAATTTAAGTTCATGCTATAAAGTAATTTTGGGCCGAAAGCAAAATGGGTGCTCTGTTCTTATAATTGAGGAAAACCATAAAGAGGTGGTGTTTTCGTGCAAAACGGATTTAAGCAATAATTTATCCGAACAATAAATTTGTATATATGTCAATTGGGTACTCTGTTTTATAATGGAAGGAAAGCCATATAGAGCTGGTGTTTTAGTGGAAAACGGGTTCTATTTAAATTTATGCCATAAAGTAATTTTCGCCCTGAAAGCCAAAATGGGTACTCTGTTCTTATAATGGAGGAAAGCCATAAAGCGCTTGCTTTTAGTAGAAAACGGGTTCAACTTAAATTTATGTCCATAAAGTAATTTTCGCCCGAAAGCCAAAATGGGCACACTGTTCTTACCAATGGAAGCAAGTCATAAGAGCTGGTGTTTTATTGTAAAACGGGTTTCATTTAAATGGTATTCCGATAAATTAATTTTATTTCAGGAAATCGGGTACTCTGTTCTTGTAATGGAAAAAGTAATAAAGAGCTGGTCTTTTAGTGGAAAACGGGTTCAAATTAAATTAATGCCATAAAGTACTTCTGGACCTCGAAAGCAAAATGGGTACTCTGTTCTTATAATAGACAAAAGCCATAAAGAACTGGTGTTTGGTTGCAAAATACGTTTAATATAAATGTAACCGATAAATTAATTTTTATTTCAACAAATTGGGTACTTTAGTTGTGACAGCCCCACCTTACCCTAAGGCGAACCAAAGGGTTCGGCGGACCGCCTGCCCAGCTCTCGCCAGGACTCGTTCACTCACATCAAAGAAAGTAAGATAAAGCCTCGAGAATAAGCGGAAACGAAACCCAACTTTGAACCATAAAATTTCATTCACCTCAAGCTCAACCAAATATACAGTCCCAAATGTATACATAAGCATTAAAGTCTTAGTACATTCCAACTCTAATCAAGCATTAGAACGAGATCAAAAGCCAAAACAATACAAAAGGCTAAACTATACTATACAGGTCTCTCGCCCTTGCTCGCAACCCCTGTTAAGGAAAACAAAAGACGTGGAATGAGCTAAAAGCCCAGCGAGGTTCTATATACTCAACTAAGCAATTAAACAAGGCATTTAACACGTAATAGCATGAAATCTCGAAACATTTACAATATAAAGCAATTGTAACACATTCATTAAAAGGATACGGGCTCACGAGGAAGCCATTCGTTCATTCATTCGTTCATTCATTCGTTCATTCATTCGTTCAACATTTTCCTTATTTCTCCGATCATTAAAAACATGTTTGTAAGTGAAAACTCCTTCATATTCATGTCATTCGTTCATTCATTTCATTCCCCAAACTCCGCCAACTTCATGGTCATACTCGAGTATACCAAACATTCACATTCACCCAGGGTCACTAATCGCCCGACCGAGTCCGCTTCTGGCTCGAGTCGACCAATAACCAAGGGCAAGGGCCCAGTTCAGCCCGAAGGCTTACATTCATGCACAAGTAACATTTAATCATTCAATCATTGAAAGTTCACCGTTCATTTAGGTCGAGTGCGATAAAGTACACACTCGCCTAGCAAAAATCATTTTGGACCATACATAACATACCTCAATCACGTAATAAAGCAACAATCCAAATAGTCACAATAGTTCACATAGTCATTAGAAACAAAGCGTATATAGACACTCACCTAATTAAGCAAAATTACGTCCAAAGTATCCCTCCGGATATCAACTTTGGTCATCAAAGAAACCCTAATAACAATTATGAGAAAATATTATGGTTCTATCATCAAAATATGTGGGTGAGTCAAAGAATCCGAATAAAACTAATACAAAGTAAAAGTATGATTTTAGAAGTGGAAAGAGTACATTTTGATCAAAGGAAATGAGTAACTAAAGGTTTTCTCAAACCAAACATAGAATTAACCCTCAAAAAGAGTTTTAGAAATTTCATCGGAAAATTCGGAACAGTGCCACGTCAGAATCTGGCCAGAACTTGGCCGGATAGGCGGGCTGGATAGTGAATAGTAGAATTTTTCCTCTTTTTTCGTAAAAACGTGTTTTGGGCTCAAAAACTAACACATTTGCAAAAAAATAATGTGCAACAATTGTCTTGGTGAAAACCATATGCAAAAGGTAGACAAAATACCTTAAATTCACACTTTAAACCTTGCGCGTTAAAATTAGGTTTTGTGCCGAGAAACCCTAGGCCACTCTTGTTTGTTTTGGGAAAACAATTGAGTAAACATTTGAAGTTCAAACTAACCTTTGCAACTACGCATCATGGTTAAACGGAAATGTACAAGTGCAAGTGAAACAGCTCATATAACTCTACTAAAGTGGCACTAAGCTATTCTAAGCAAAGTAAGCAAAATAAGTCTAATGCATCACAAAACTACATTCCAATCTCATATCCATTCACTCAAGTCCAAGAAAATAAACGGACAGCATTTCCCCTTGTTTTCCTTACTTTCCACAACACAACCCAACCACCAACTCATATAATTCAACCACAATTTCAAATACCAACTATAAGCTATCGAACACCCTTAAAATGTAACCCATTAAAGCTTTACAACCATCCAAAACCAGGCCCAAATATTCCATCATAACTCAGCACACACAACTCCAATTCAGTTGATTCCAAAGCCATATGAAAGCTAAGATACAAGGCTACAATTCTTAAGAAGGCATCAAAAGCTAATTCCGTAATCTTCCCAGCCAAAAGAGCCAAATACAGGGGCTGATTATCATTTCCGGACAGAAAACAGGGCAGCAGGGGTAAAATAGTCATTTCACAGGCTACCATGCTCCGATTGAGCTGAAATTTTACAGGCATAATCTACACTTAATTCTCTACAACTTTCATGTTTTGAGCTAAGTCCAATTCGGCCTCCATCATGGCCGAACAACACTGTCAGATTAGGGCAGAAAATTCCCAATAAATCAGAAATTTAACCAACTCTCCATTAATCCACAAAATCATCCATTAATCATGTTTAGCAAGCCACCATAGGCCACTAATTATCATCTATTGGAACCAAAGAAGGGTGTTCTTAGCAATCTTACCTTGAAACCTCAAAGAAAGTTGGTAGCTTAGACTTCCTCCTCCCAAAACAACTCCACCAAGGCCTTCAATTTCCCTTAGCTAGCACTTGTATGGTGTAGTTTTCAATTTGGTTGGTTAAACTCAAGATTTGGGCAAGGATTGAAGCTAGGAAATTGAAGAGCTCTCTCTCTTGTTTTCTCCTCCAATGGTTCGGCCAAGACAAGAAAAATGGAAGGAAAATTGGTCAAATTTTGGTTTGAAGAAAGTTAATCTTCTTGGTCAAAGTCCAACTTCCAATCAAACATGACATGTGGCCTCTTGAAGTTTCTAAGCTTATCTCCTTCCTTCCAATGATTCAAGTAGCTAACTAACCTCCAATTATCTTCTAACACCATGTAGAATAATATCACTTAGTATTTCATCACCTAATCGGCAAAATTATATCGCACTAGCGGGCCCCACATCGAACAAATGCACTTCAAGTCATGTACACTAACTTGTACTAGCAAAATGATTTAAAAATTGTACTTACTTGTAAAAATGTACAAAACATTTAATATTTTCAAAGGACAGTATAAAATATGGCCAAGGAAATAAAATAATACGTGAAAATGTGAAAATTTTCGGGTTCTCACATTAGTCCTATAATTGAGGAAAACTATAAAGAGCTGGGCCTTTATTGCAAAACGTGTTTTAATTTAAATTCCATGCCATAAGGTAATTTTGGCCCGAAACCAAACGGGGTAGTCTGTTCTCAGAATGGAGCAAAGCATAAAGAGCTGGTGTTTTAGTGCAAAATGGGTTTAAGCAACAATTTATCGGAAGAATAAATTTGTATATATGTCAATTGGGTACTCTGTTCTTATAATGGAGGAAAGACATATAGATCTGTGTTTTAGTGGAAAACGAATTCTATTTAAATTTAATGCTGTAAAGTAATTTTCGCCCGAAAGCAAAATGGGTACTCTGTTCTTATAATGAGGAAAGCCATAAAACGCTGGTCTTTTAGTGAAAAACGGGTTCAATTCAAATTTATGACATAAAGTAATTTTCGCCCGAAAGCAAAATGGGGACTCTGTTCTTACAATGGAGGCAAGTCATAAAGAGATAGTGTTTTATTGCAAAACGGGTTTCATTTAAATGTATCCGATAAATTAATTTTATTTCAGGAAATCGGGTACTCTGTTCTTGTAATGGAGAAAAGTAATAGAGAGCTGGTCTTTTAGTGGAAAACGGGTTCAAATTAAATTAATGCCATAAAGTACTTCAGACCCGAAAGCAAAATGGGTACTCTGTTCTTATAATAGACAAAAGCCATAAAGAACTGGTGTTTTATTGCAAAATGCGTTTAATATAAATGTAGCCGATAAATTAATTTTTATTTCAGCAAATTGGATACTTTGTTCTTGTAATGGAGGAAAAGCCATAAAGAACTGCGCCTTTACTGGAAAACGTGTTTAATTTAAGTTCATGCTATAAAGTAATTTTGGGCCGAAAGCAAAATGGGTGCTCTGTTCTTATAATTGAGGAAAACCATAAAGAGGTGGTGTTTTCGTGCAAAACGGATTTAAGCAATAATTTTTCCGAACAATAAATTTGTATATATGTCAATTGGGTACTCTGTTTTTATAATGGAGGAAAGCCATATAGAGCTGGTGTTTTAGTGGAAAACGGGTTCTATTTAAATTTATGCCATAAAGTAATTTTCGCCTGAAAGCAAAATGGGTACTCTGTTCTTATAATGGAGGAAAGCCCTAAAGCGCTGGTCTTTTAGTAGAAAACGGGTTCAACTTAAATTTATGTCATAAAGTAATTTTCGCCCGAAAGCAAAATGGGCACACTGTTCTTACAATGGAAGCAAGTCATAAAGAGCTGGTGTTTTATTGTAAAACGGGTTTCATTTAAATGTATCCGATAAATTAATTTTATTTCAGGAAATCGGGTACTCTGTTCTTGTAATGGAGAAAAGTAATAAAGAGCAGGTCTTTTAGTGGAAAACGGGTTCAAATTAAATTAATGCCATAAAGTACTTCTGACCCGAAAGCAAAATGGGTACTCTGTTCTTATAATAGACAAAAGCCATAAAGAACTGGTGTTTTATTGCAAAATGCGTTTAATATAAATGTAGCCGATAAATTAATTTTTATTTCAGCAAATTGGATACTTTGTTCTTGTAGTGGAGGAAAGCCATAAAGAACTGCGCCTTTAGTAGAAAACGTGTTTAATTTAAGTTCATGCTATAAAGTAATTTTGGGCCGAAAGCAAATGGGTGCTCTGTTCTTATAATTGATGAAAACCATAAAGAGGTGGTGTTTTCGTGCAAAACGGGTTTAAGCAACAATTTATCCGAACAATAAATTTGTATATATGTCAATTGGGTACTCTGTTCTTATAATGAAATAAAGCCATATATAACTGGTGTTTTAGTGGAAAACGGGTTCTATTTAAATTTATGCCATAAAGTAATTTTCGCCCGAAAGCAAAATGGGTACTCTGTTTTTATAATGGAGGAAAGCCATAAAGCGCTGGTCTTTTAGTGGAAAACGGGTTCAGCTTAAATTTATGTCATAAAGTAATTTTCGCCCGAAAGCAAAATGGGCACTCTGTTCTTACAATTGGAGGCAAGTCACAAAGAGCTAGTGTTTTATTGCAAAACGGGTTTCATTTAAATGTATCCGATAAATTAATTTTATTTCAGGAAATCGGGTACTCTGTTCTTGTAATGGAGAAAAGTAATAAAGAGCTGGTCTTTTAGTGGAAAACGGGTTCAAATTAAATTAATGCCATAAAGTATTTCTGACCCGAAAGCAAAATGGGTACTCTGTTCTTATAATAGACAAAAGCCATAAAGAACTGGTGTTTTATTGCAAAATGCGTTTAATATAAATGTAGCCGATAAATTAATTTTTATTTCAACAAATTGGGTACTTTATTCTATAATGGAGGAAAGCTATAAAGAGTTGGGCCTTTATTGCAAAACGTGTTTAATTTAAATTCATGCCATAAGGTAATTTTCGCCCGAAACCAAACTGGGTACTCTGTTCTTATAATGGAGCAAAGCCATAAAGAGCTGGTGTTTTAGTGCAAAATGGGTTTAAGCAACAATTTATCGGAAGAATAAATTTGTATATATGTCAATTGGGTACTCTGTTCTTATAATGGAGGAAAGACATATAGATCTGTGTTTTAGTGGAAAACGAATTCTATTTAAATTTATGCTGTAAAGTAATTTTCGCCCGAAAGCAAAATGGGTACTCTGTTCTTATAATGGAGGAAAGCCATAAAACGCTGGTCTTTTAGTGAAAAACGGGTTCAATTCAAATTTATGCCATAAAGTAATTTTCGCCCGAAAGCAAAATGGGCACTCTGTTCTTACAATGGAGGCAAGTCATAAAGAGCTAGTGTTTTATTGCAAAACGGGTTTCATTTAAATGTATCCGATAAATTAATTTTATTTCAGGAAATCGGGTACTCTGTTCTTGTAATGGAGAAAAGTAATAGAGAGCTGGTCTTTTAGTGGAAAACGGGTTCAAATTAAATTAATGCCATAAAGTACTTCTGACCCGAAAGCAAAATGGGTACTCTGTTCTTATAATAGACAAAAGCCATAAAGAACTGGTGTTTTATTGCAAAATGCGTTTAATATAAATGTAGCCGATAAATTAATTTTTATTTCAGCAAATTGGATACTTTGTTCTTGTAATGGAGGAAAGCCATAAAGAACTGCGCCTTTAGTGGAAAACGTGTTTAATTTAAGTTCATGCTATAAAGTAATTTTGGGCCGAAAGCAAAATGGGTGCTCTGTTCTTATAATTGAGGAAAACCATAAAGAGGTGGTGTTTTCGTGCAAAACGGATTTAAGCACTAATTTATCCGAACAATAAATTTGTATATATGTCAATTGGGTACTCTGTTTTTATAATGGAGGAAAGCCATATAGAGCTGGTGTTTTAGTGGAAAACGGGTTCTATTTAAATTTATGCCATACAGTAATTTTCGCCTGAAAGCAAAATGGGTACTCTGTTCTTATAATGGAGGAAAGCCATAAAGCGCTGGTCTTTTAGTAGAAAACGGGTTCAACTTAAATTTATGTCATAAAGTAATTTTCGCCCGAAAGCAAAATGGGCACACTGTTCTTACAATGGAAGCAAGTCATAAAGAGCTGGTGTTTTATTGTAAAACGGGTTTCATTTAAATGTATCTGATAAATTAATTTTATTTCAGGAAATCGGGTACTCTGTTCTTGTAATGGAAAAAAGTAATAAAGAGCTGGTCTTTTAGTGGAAAACGGGTTCAAATTAAATTAATGCCATAAAGTACTTCTGACCCGAAAGCAAAATGGGTACTCTGTTCTTATAATAGACAAAAGCCATAAAGAACTGGTGTTTTGTTGCAAAATGCGTTTAATATAAATGTAACCGATAAATTAATTTTTATTTCAACAAATTGGGTACTTTAGTCCTATAATTGAGGAAAACTATAAAGAGCTGGGCCTTTATTGCAAAACGTGTTTAATTTAAATTCATGCCATAAGGTAATTTTGGCCCGAAACCAAACGGGGTAGTCTGTTCTTAGAATGGAGCAAAGCCATAAAGAGCTGGTGTTTTAGTGCAAAATGGGTTTAAGCAACAATTTATCGGAAGAATAAATTTGTATATATGTCAATTGGGTACTCTGTTCTTATAATGGAGGAAAGACATATAGATCTGTGTTTTAGTGGAAAACGAATTCTATTTAAATTTATGCTGTAAAGTAATTTTCGCCCGAAAGCAAAATGGGTACTCTGTTCTTATAATGGAGGAAAGCCATAAAACGCTGGTCTTTTAGTGAAAAACGGGTTCAATTCAAATTTATGACATAAAGTAATTTTCGCCCGAAAGCAAAATGGGGACTCTGTTCTTACAATGGAGGCAAGTCATAAAGAGCTAGTGTTTTATTGCAAAACGGGTTTCATTTAAATGTATCCGATAAATTAATTTTATTTCAGGAAATCGGGTACTCTGTTCTTGTAATGGAGAAAAGTAATAGAGAGCTGGTCTTTTAGTGGAAAACGGGTTCAAATTAAATTAATGCCATAAAGTACTTCAGACCCGAAAGCAAAATGGGTACTCTGTTCTTATAATAGACAAAAGCCATAAAGAACTGGTGTTTTATTGCAAAATGCGTTTAATATAAATGTAGCCGATAAATTAATTTTTATTTCAGCAAATTGGATACTTTGTTCTTGTAATGGAGGAAAGCCATAAAGAACTGCGCCTTTAGTGGAAAACGTGTTTAATTTAAGTTCATGCTATAAAGTAATTTTGGGCCGAAAGCAAAATGGGTGCTCTGTTCTTATAATTGAGGAAAACCATAAAGAGGTGGTGTTTTCGTGCAAAACGGGATTTAAGCAATAATTTATCCGAACAATAAATTTGTATATATGTCAATTGGGTACTCTGTTTTATAATGGAGGAAAGCCATATAGAGCTGGTGTTTTAGTGGAAAACGGGTTCTATTTAAATTTATGCCATAAAGTAATTTTCGCCCTGAAAGCAAAATGGGTACTCTGTTCTTATAATGGAGGAAAGCCATAAAGCGCTGGTCTTTTAGTAGAAAACGGGTTCAACTTAAATTTATGTCATAAAGTAATTTTCGCCCGAAAGCAAAATGGGCACTCTGTTCTTACAATGGAGGCAAGTCATAAAGAGCTGGTGTTTTATTGCAAAACGGGTTTCATTTAAATGTATCCGATAAATTAATTTTATTTCAGGAAATCGGGTACTCTGTTCTTGTAATGGAGAAAAGTAATAAAGAGCTGGTCTTTTAGTGGAAAACGGGTTCAAATTAAATTAATGCCATAAAGTACTTCTGACCCGAAAGCAAAATGGGTACTCTGTTCTTATAATAGACAAAAGCCATAAAGAACTGGTGTTTTATTGCAAAATGCGTTTAATATAAATGTAGCCGATAAATTAATTTTTATTTCAGCAAATTGGATACTTTGTTCTTGTAATGGAGGAAAGCCATAAAGAACTGCGCCTTTAGTGGAAAACGTGTTTAATTTAAGTTCATGCTATAAAGTAATTTTGGGCCGAAAGCAAAATGGGTGCTCTGTTCTTATAATTGATGAAAACCATAAAGAGGTGGTGTTTTCGTGCAAAACGGGTTTAAGCAACAATTTATCCGAACAATAAATTTGTATATATGTCAATTGGGTACTCTGTTCTTATAATGAAGTAAAGCCATATATAACTGGTGTTTTAGTGGAAAACGGGTTCTATTTAAATTTATGCCATAAAGTAATTTTCGCCCGAAAGCAAAATGGGTACTCTGTTTTTATAATGGAGGAAAGCCATAAAGCGCTGGTCTTTTAGTGGAAAACGGGTTCAACTTAAATTTATGTCATAAAGTAATTTTCGCCCGAAAGCAAAATGGGCACTCTGTTCTTACAATTGGAAGGCAAGTCACAAAGAGCTAGTGTTTTATTGCAAAACGGGTTTCATTTAAATGTATCCGATAAATTAATTTTATTTCAGGAAATCGGGTACTCTGTTCTTGTAATGGAGAAAAGTAATAAAGAGCTGGTCTTTTAGTGGAAAACGGGTTCAAATTAAATTAATGCCATAAAGTACTTCTGACCCGAAAGCAAAATGGGTACTCTGTTCTTATAATAGACAAAAGCCATAAAGAACTGGTGTTTTATTGCAAAATGCGTTTAATATAAATGTAACCGATAAATTAATTTTTATTTCAACAAATTGGGTACTTTGTTCTTATAATGGAGGAAAGCTATAAAGAGTGGGCCTTTATTGCAAAACGTGTTTAATTTAAATTCATGCCATAAGGTAATTTTGGCCCGAAACCAAACTGGGTACTCTGTTCTTATAATGGAGCAAAGCCATAAAGAGCTGGTGTTTTAGTGCAAAATGGGTTTAAGCAACAATTTATCGGAAGAATAAATTTGTATATATGTCAATTGGGTACTCTGTTCTTATAATGGAGGAAAGACATATAGATCTGTGTTTTAGTGGAAAACGGATTCTATTTAAATTTATGCTATAAAGTAATTTTCGCCCGAAAGCAAAATGGGTACTCTGTTCTTATAATGGAGGAAAGCCATAAAACGCTGGTCTTTTAGTGAAAA
Organism: Coffea humblotiana; assembly: GCA_023065735.1. Classification (NCBI taxonomy): domain Eukaryota; kingdom Viridiplantae; phylum Streptophyta; class Magnoliopsida; order Gentianales; family Rubiaceae; genus Coffea; species Coffea humblotiana. The sequence continues at coordinate 33,783 of JACYVW010000201.1, forward strand.
ACGGGTTCAATTTAAATTTATGCCATAAAGTAATTTTCGCCCGAAAGCAAAATGGGCACTCTGTTCTTACAATGGAGGCAAGTCATAAAGAGCTAGTGTTTTATTGCAAAACGGGTTTCATTTAAATGTATCCGATAAATTAATTTTATTTCAGGAAATCGGGTACTCTGTTCTTGTAATGGAGAAAAGTAATAGAGAGCTGGTCTTTTAGTGGAAAACGGGTTCAAATTAAATTAATGCCATAAAGTACTTCAGACCCGAAAGCAAAATGGGTACTCTGTTCTTATAATAGACAAAAGCCATAAAGAACTGGTGTTTTATTGCAAAATGCGTTTAATATAAATGTAGCCGATAAATTAATTTTTATTTCAGCAAATTGGATACTTTGTTCTTGTAATGGAGGAAAGCCATAAAGAACTGCGCCTTTAGTGGAAAACGTGTTTAATTTAAGTTCATGCTATAAAGTAATTTTGGGCCGAAAGCAAAATGGGTGCTCTGTTCTTATAATTGAGGAAAACCATAAAGAGGTGGTGTTTTCGTGCAAAACGGATTTAAGCAATAATTTATCCGAACAATAAATTTGTATATATGTCAATTGGGTACTCTGTTTTTATAATGGAGGAAAGCCATATAGAGCTGGTGTTTTAGTGGAAAACGGGTTCTATTTAAATTTATGCCATAAAGTAATTTTCGCCCTGAAAGCAAAATGGGTACTCTGTTCTTATAATGGAGGAAAGCCATAAAGCGCTGGTCTTTTAGTAGAAAACGGGTTCAACTTAAATTTATGTCATAAAGTAATTTTCGCCCGAAAGCAAAATGGGCACACTGTTCTTACAATGGAAGCAAGTCATAAAGAGCTGGTGTTTTATTGTAAAACGGGTTTCATTTAAATGTATCCGATAAATTAATTTTATTTCAGGAAATCGGGTACTCTGTTCTTGTAATGGAGAAAAGTAATAAAGAGCTGGTCTTTTAGTGGAAAACGGGTTCAAATTAAATTAATGCCATAAAGTACTTCTGACCCGAAAGCAAAATGGGTACTCTGTTCTTATAATAGACAAAAGCCATAAAGAACTGGTGTTTATTGCAAAATGCGTTTAATATAAATGTAGCCGATAAATTAATTTTTATTTCAACAAATTGGGTACTTTATTCTATAATGGAGGAAAAGCTATAAAGAGCTGGGCCTTTATTGCAAAACGTGTTTAATTTAAATTCATGCCATAAGGTAATTTTGGCCCGAAACCAAACTGGGTAGTCTGTTCTTATAATGGAGCAAAAGCCATAAAGAGCTGGTGTTTTAGTGCAAAATGGGTTTAAGCAACAATTTATCGGAAGAATAAATTTGTATATATGTCAATTGGGTACTCTGTTCTTATAATGGAGGAAAGACATATAGATCTGTGTTTTAGTGGAAAACGAATTCTATTTAAATTTATGCTGTAAAGTAATTTTCGCCCGAAAGCAAAATGGGTACTCTGTTCTTATAATGGAGGAAAGCCATAAAACGCTGGTCCTTTTAGTGAAAAACGGGTTCAATTTAAATTTATGCCATAAAGTAATTTTCGCCCGAAAGCAAAATGGGCACTCTGTTCTTACAATGGAGGCAAGTCATAAAGAGCTAGTGTTTTATTGCAAAACGGGTTTCATTTAAATGTATCCGATAAATTAATTTTATTTCAGGAAATCGGGTACTCTGTTCTTGTAATGGAGAAAAGTAATAGAGAGCTGGTCTTTTAGTGGAAAACGGGTTCAAATTAAATTAATGCCATAAAGTACTTCTGACCCGAAAGCAAAATGGGTACTCTGTTCTTATAATAGACAAAAGCCATAAAGAACTGGTGTTTTATTGCAAAATGCGTTTAATATAAATGTAGCCGATAAATTAATTTTTATTTCAGCAAATTGGATACTTTGTTCTTGTAATGGAGGAAAGCCATAAAGAACTGCGCCTTTAGTGGAAAACGTGTTTAATTTAAGTTCATGCTATAAAGTAATTTTGGGCCGAAAGCAAAATGGGTGCTCTGTTCTTATAATTGAGGAAACCATAAAGAGGTGGTGTTTTCGTGCAAAACGGATTTAAGCAATAATTTTTCCGAACAATAAATTTTGTATATATGTCAATTGGGTACTCTGTTTTTATAATGGAGGAAAGCCATATAGAGCTGGTGTTTTAGTGGAAAACGGGTTCTATTTAAATTTATGCCATAAAGTAATTTTCGCCTGAAAGCAAAATGGGTACTCCTGTTCTTATAATGGAGGAAAGCCATAAAGCGCTGGTCTTTTAGTAGAAAACGGGTTCAACTTAAATTTATGTCATAAAGTAATTTTCGCCCGAAAGCAAAATGGGCACACTGTTCTTACAATGGAAGCAAGTCATAAAGAGCTGGTGTTTTATTGTAAAACGGGTTTCATTTAAATGTATCCGATAAATTAATTTTATTTCAGGAAATCGGGTACTCTGTTCTTGTAATGGAGAAAAGTAATAAAGAGCTGGTCTTTTAGTGGAAAACGGGTTCAAATTAAATTAATGCCATAAAGTACTTCTGACCCGAAAGCAAAATGGGTACTCTGTTCTTATAATAGACAAAAGCCATAAAGAACTGGTGTTTTATTGCAAAATGCGTTTAATATAAATGTAGCCGATAAATTAATTTTTATTTCAACAAATTGGGTACTTTGTTCTTATAATGGAGGAAAGCTATAAAGAGTTGGCCTTTATTGCAAAACGTGTTTAATTTAAATTCATGCCATAAGGTAATTTTGGCCGAAACCAAACTGGGTACTCTGTTCTTATAATGGAGAAAAGCCATAAAGAGCTGGTGTTTTAGTGCAAAATGGGTTTAAGCAACAATTTATCGAAGAATAAATTTGTATATATGTCAATTGGGTACTCTGTTCTTATAATGGAGGAAAGCCATATAGATCTGTGTTTTAGTGGAAAACGGATTCTATTTAAATTTATGCTATAAAGTAATTTTCGCCCGAAAGCAAAAATGGGTACTCTGTTCTTATAATGGAGGAAAGCCATAAAACGCTGGTCCTTTTAGTGAAAAACGGGTTCAATTTAAATTTATGCCATAAAGTAATTTTCGCCCGAAAGCAAAATGGACACTCTGTTCTTACAATGGAGGCAAGTCACAAAGAGCTAGTGTTTTATTGCAAAACGGGTTTCATTTAAATGTATCCGATAAATTAATTTTATTTCAGGAAATCGGGTACTCTGTTCTTGTAATGGAGAAAGTAATAAAGAGCTGGTCTTTTAGTGGAAAACGGGTTCAAATTAAATTAATGCCATAAAGTACTTTCTGACCCGAAAGCAAAATGGGTACTCTGTTCTTATAATAGACAAAAGCCATAAAGAACTGGTGTTTTATTGCAAAATGCGTTTAATATAAATGTAGCCGATAAATTAATTTTTATTTCAGCAAATTGGATACTTTGTTCTTGTAATGGAGGAAAGCCATAAAGAACTGCGCCTTTAGTGGAAAACGTGTTTAATTTAAGTTCATGCTATAAAGTATTTTGGGCCGAAAGCAAAATGGGTGCTCTGTTCTTATAATTGAGGAAAACCATAAAGAGGTGGTGTTTTCGTGCAAAACGGATTTAAGCACTAATTTATCCGAACAATAAATTTGTATATATGTCAATTGGGTACTCTGTTTTTATAATGGAGGAAAGCCATATAGAGCTGGTGTTTTAGTGGAAAACGGGTTCTATTTAAATTTATGCCATACAGTAATTTTCGCCTGAAAGCAAAATGGGTACTCTGTTTCTTATAATGGAGGAAAGCCATAAAGCGCTGGTCTTTTAGTAGAAAACGGGTTCAACTTAAATTTATGTCATAAAGTAATTTTCGCCCGAAAGCAAAATGGGCACACTGTTCTTACAATGGAAGGCAAGTCATAAAGAGCTGGTGTTTTATTGTAAACGGGTTTCATTTAAATGTATCGATAAATTAATTTTATTTCAGGAAATCGGGGTACTCTGTTCTTGTAATGGAGAAAAGTAATAAGAGCTGGTCTTTTAGTGGAAAACGGGTTCAAATTAAATTAATGCCATAAAGTACTTCTGACCCGAAAGCAAAATGGGTACTCTGTTCTATAATAGACAAAAGCCATAAAGAACTGGTGTTTTATTGCAAAATGCGTTTAATATAAATGTAGCCGATAAATTAATTTTTATTTCAGCAAATTGGATACTTTGTTCTTGTAATGGAGGAAAGCCATAAAGAACTGGGCCTTTATTGGAAAACGTGTTTAATTTAAGTCATGCTATAAAGTAATTTTGGCCGAAAGCAAAATGGGGTCATCTGTTCTTATAATTGAGGAAAACCATAAAGAGTGGGTGTTTTAGTGCAAAATGGGTTAAGCAACAATTTATCGAACAATAAATTTGTATATATGTCAATTGGGTACTCTGTTCTATAATGGAGGAAAGACATATAGATCTGTGTTTTAGTGGAAAACGGATTCTATTTAAATTTATGCCTATAAAGTAATTTTCGCCCGAAAGCAAAATGGGTACTCTGTTTCTTATAATGGAGGAAAGCCATAAAACGCTGGTCTTTTGTGAAAAACGGGTTCAATTTAAATTTATGCCATAAAGTAATTTTCGCCCGAAGCAAAATGGGACTCTGTTCTTACAATGGAGGCAAGTCATAAAGAGCTAGTGTTTTATTGCAAAACGGGTTTCATTTAAATGTATCCGATAAATTAATTTTATTTCAGGAAATCGGGTACTCTGTTCTTGTAATGGAGAAAAGTAATAAAGAGCTGGTCTTTTAGTGGAAAACGGGTTCAAATTAAATTAATGCCATAAAGTACTTCTGACCCGAAAGCAAAATGGGTACTCTGTTCTTATAATAGACAAAAGCCATAAAGAACTGGTGTTTTATTGCAAAATGCGTTTAATATAAATGTAGCCGATAAATTAATTTTTATTTCAGCAAATTGGATACTTTGTTCTTGTAATGGAGGAAAGCCATAAAGAACTGCGCCTTTAGTGGAAAACGTGTTTAATTTAAGTTCATGCTATAAAGTAATTTTGGGCCGAAAGCAAAATGGGTGCTCTGTTCTTATAATTGAGAAAACCATAAAGAGGTGGTGTTTTCGTGCAAAACGGGTTTAAGCAACAATTTATCCGAACAATAAATTTGTATATATGTCAATTGGGTACTCTGTTCTTATAATGGAGGAAAGCCATATAGATCTGGTGTTTTAGTGGAAAACGGATTCTATTTAAATTTATGCCATAAAGTAATTTTCGCCCGAAAGCAAAATGGGTACTCTGTTCTTATAATGGAGGAAAGCCATAAAACGCTGGTCTTTTAGTGAAAAACGGGTTCAATTTAAATTTATGCCATAAAGTAATTTTCGCCCGAAAGCAAAATGGGCACTCTGTTCTTACAATGGAGGCAAGTCATAAAGAGCTAGTGTTTTATTGCAAAACGGGTTTCATTTAAATGTATCCGATAAATTAATTTTATTTCAGGAAATCGGGTACTCTGTTCTTGTAATGGAGAAAAGTAATAAAGAGCTGGTCTTTTAGTGGAAAACGGGTTCAAATTAAATTAATGCCATAAAGTACTTCAGACCCGAAAGCAAAATGGGTACTCTGTTCTTATAATAGACAAAAGCCATAAAGAACTGGTGTTTTATTGCAAAATGCGTTTAATATAAATGTAGCCGATAAATTAATTTTTATTTCAGCAAATTGGATACTTTGTTCTTGTAATGGAGGAAAGCCATAAAAGAACTGCGCCTTTAGTGGAAAACGTGTTTAATTTAAGTTCATGCTATAAAGTAATTTTGGGCCGAAAGCAAAATGGGTGCTCTGTTCTTATAATTGAGGAAAACCATAAAGAGGTGGTGTTTTCGTGCAAAACGGATTTAAGCAATAATTTATCCGAACAATAAATTTGTATATATGTCAATTGGGTACTCTGTTTTTATAATGGAGGAAAGCCATATAGAGCTGGTGTTTTAGTGGAAAACGGGTTCTATTTAAATTTATGCCATAAAGTAATTTTCGCCCTGAAAGCAAAATGGGTACTCTGTTCTTATAATGGAGGAAAGCCATAAAGCGCTGGTCTTTTAGTAGAAAACGGGTTCAACTTAAATTTATGTCATAAAGTAATTTTCGCCCGAAAGCAAAATGGGCACACTGTTCTTACAATGGAAGCAAGTCATAAAGAGCTGTGTTTTATTGTAAAACGGGTTTCATTTAAATGTATCCGATAAATTAATTTTATTTCAGGAAATCGGGTACTCTGTTCTTGTAATGGAGAAAAGTAATAAAGAGCTGGTCTTTTAGTGGAAAACGGGTTCAAATTAAATTAATGCCATAAAGTACTTCTGACCCGAAAGCAAAATGGGTACTCTGTTCTTATAATAGACAAAAGCCATAAAGAACTGGTGTTTTATTGCAAAATGCGTTTAATATAAATGTAGCCGATAAATTAATTTTTATTTCAGCAAATTGGATACTTTGTTCTTGTAATGGAGGAAAGCCATAAAGAACTGCGCCTTTAGTGGAAAACGTGTTTAATTTAAGTTCATGCTATAAAGTAATTTTGGGCCGAAAGCAAAATGGGTGCTCTGTTCTTATAATTGATGAAAACCATAAAGAGGTGGTGTTTTCGTGCAAAACGGGTTTAAGCAACAATTTATCCGAACAATAAATTTGTATATATGTCAATTGGGTACTCTGTTCTTATAATGGAAGGAAAGCCATATAGAACTGGTGTTTTAGTGGAAAACGGGTTCTATTTAAATTTATGCCATAAAGTAATTTTCGCCCGAAAGCAAAATGGGTACTCTGTTTTTATAATGGAGGAAAGCCATAAAGCGCTGGTCTTTTAGTGGAAAACGGGTTCAACTTAAATTTATGTCATAAAGTAATTTTCGCCCGAAAGCAAAATGGGCACTCTGTTCTTACAATGGAGGCAAGTCATAAAGAGCTAGTGTTTTATTGCAAAACGGGTTTCATTTAAATGTATCCGATAAATTAATTTTATTTCAGGAAATCGGGTACTCTGTTCTTGTAATGGAGAAAAGTAATAAAGAGCTGGTCTTTTAGTGGAAAACGGGTTCAAATTAAATTAATGCCATAAAGTATTTCTGACCCGAAAGCAAAATGGGTACTCTGTTCTTATAATAGACAAAAGCCATAAAGAACTGGTGTTTTATTGCAAAATGCGTTTAATATAAATGTAGCCGATAAATTAATTTTATTTCAACAAATTGGGTACTTTATTCTTATAATGGAGGAAAGCTATAAAGAGTTGGGCCTTTATTGCAAAACGTGTTTAATTTAAATTCATGCCATAAGGTAATTTTGGCCCGAAACCAAACTGGGTACTCTGTTCTTATAATGGAAAAAAGCCATAAAGAGCTGGTGTTTTAGTGCAAAATGGGTTTAAGCAACAATTTATCGGAAGAATAAATTTGTATATATGTCAATTGGGTACTCTGTTCTTATAATGGAGGAAAGACATATAGATCTGTGTTTTAGTGGAAAACGGATTCTATTTAAATTTATGCTATAAAGTAATTTTCGCCCGAAAGCAAAATGGGTACTCTGTTCTTATAATGGAGGAAAGCCATAAAACGCTGGTCTTTTAGTGAAAAACGGGTTCAATTTAAATTTATGCCATAAAGTAATTTTCGCCCGAAAGCAAAATGGGACACTCTGTTCTTACAATGGAGGCAAGTCACAAAGAGCTAGTGTTTTATTGCAAAACGGGTTTCATTTAAATGTATCCGATAAATTAATTTTATTTCAGGAAATCGGGTACTCTGTTCTTGTAATGGAGAAAAGTAATAAGAGCTGGTCTTTTAGTGGAAAACGGGTTCAAATTAAATTAATGCCATAAAGTACTTCTGACCCGAAAGCAAAATGGGTACTCTGTTCTTATAATAGACAAAAGCCATAAAGAACTGGTGTTTTATTGCAAAATGCGTTTAATATAAATGTAGCCGATAAATTAATTTTTATTTCAGCAAATTGGATACTTTGTTCTTGTAATGGAGGAAAGCCATAAAGAACTGCGCCTTTAGTGGAAAACGTGTTTAATTTAAGTTCATGCTATAAAGTAATTTTGGGCCGAAAGCAAAATGGGTGCTCTGTTCTTATAATTGAGGAAAACCATAAAGAGGTGGTGTTTTCGTGCAAAACGGATTTAAGCAATAATTTTCCGAACAATAAATTTGTATATATGTCAATTGGGTACTCTGTTTTTATAATGGAGGAAAGCCATATAGAGCTGGTGTTTTAGTGGAAAACGGGTTCTATTTAAATTTATGCCATAAAGTAATTTTCGCCTGAAAGCAAAATGGGTACTCTGTTCTTATAATGGAGGAAAGCCATAAAAGCGCTGGTCTTTTAGTAGAAAACGGGTTCAACTTAAATTTATGTCATAAAGTAATTTTCGCCCGAAAGCAAAATGGGCACACTGTTCTTACAATGGAAGCAAGTCATAAAGAGCTTGGTGTTTTATTGTAAAACGGGTTTCATTTAAATGTATCCGATAAATTAATTTTATTTCAGGAAATCGGGTACTCTGTTCTTGTAATGGAGAAAAGTAATAAAGAGCTGGTCTTTTAGTGGAAAACGGGTTCAAATTAAATTAATGCCATAAAGTACTTCTGACCCGAAAGCAAAATGGGTACTCTGTTCTTATAATAGACAAAAGCCATAAAGAACTGGTGTTTTATTGCAAAATGCGTTTAATATAAATGTAGCCGATAAATTAATTTTTATTTCAGCAAATTGGATACTTTGTTCTTGTAATGGAGGAAAGCCATAAAGAACTGCGCCTTTAGTGGAAAACGTGTTTAATTTAAGTTCATGCTATAAAGTAATTTTGGGCCGAAAGCAAATGGGTGCTCTGTTCTTATAATTGATGAAAACCATAAAGAGGTGGTGTTTTCGTGCAAAACGGGTTTAAGCAACAATTTATCCGAACAATAAATTTGTATATATGTCAATTGGGTACTCTGTTCTTATAATGGAGGAAAGCATATAGATCTGGTGTTTTAGTGGAAAACGGGATTCTATTTAAATTTATGCATAAAGTAATTTTCGCCCGAAAGCAAAATGGGTACTCTGTTCTTATAATGGAGGAAAGCCATAAAACGCTGGTCTTTTAGTGAAAACGGGTTCAATTTAAATTTATGCCATAAAGTAATTTTCGCCCGAAAGCAAAATGGGCACTCTGTTCTTACAATGGAGGCAAGTCATAAAGAGCTAGTGTTTTATTGCAAAACGGGTTTCATTTAAATGTATCCGATAAATTAATTTTATTTCAGGAAATCGGGTACTCTGTTCTTGTAATGGAGAAAAGTAATAAAGAGCTGGTCTTTTAGTGGAAAACGGGTTCAAATTAAATTAATGCCATAAAGTACTTCTGACCCGAAAGCAAAATGGGTACTCTGTTCTTATAATAGACAAAAGCCATAAAGAACTGGTGTTTTATTGCAAAATGCGTTTAATATAAATGTAGCCGATAAATTAATTTTTATTTCAGCAAATTGGGTACTTTGTTCTTGTAATGGAGGAAAGCTATAAAGAGTGGGCCTTTATTGCAAAACGTGTTTAATTTAAATTCATGCCATAAGGTAATTTTGGCCCGAAACCAAATGGGTACTCTGTTCTTATAATGGAGAAAAGCCATAAAGAGCTGGTGTTTTAGTGCAAAATGGGTTTAAGCAACAATTTATCCGAAGAATAAATTTGTATATATGTCAATTGGGTACTCTGTTCTTATAATGGAGGAAAGACATATAGATCTGTGTTTTAGTGGAAAACGGATTCTATTTAAATTTATGCTATAAAGTAATTTTCGCCCGAAAGCAAAATGGGTACTCTGTTCTTATAATGGAGGAAAGCCATAAAACGCTGGTCTTTTAGTGAAAAACGGGTTCAATTTAAATTTATGCCATAAAGTAATTTTCGCCCGAAAGCAAAATGGGCACTCTGTTCTTACAATGGAGGCAAGTCATAAAGAGCTAGTGTTTTATTGCAAAACGGGTTTCATTTAAATGTATCCGATAAATTAATTTTATTTCAGGAAATCGGGTACTCTGTTCTTGTAATGGAGAAAAGTAATAAAGAGCTGGTCTTTTAGTGGAAACGGGTTCAAATTAAATTAATGCCATAAAGTACTTCTGACCCGAAAGCAAAATGGGTACTCTGTTCTTATAATAGACAAAAGCCATAAAGAACTGGTGTTTTATTGCAAAATGCGTTTAATATAAATGTAGCCGATAAATTAATTTTTATTTCAGCAAATTGGATACTTTGTTCTTGTAATGGAGGAAAGCCATAAAGAACTGCGCCTTTAGTGGAAAACGTGTTTAATTTAAGTTCATGCTATAAAGTAATTTTGGGCCGAAAGCAAAATGGGTGCTCTGTTCTTATAATTGAGGAAAACCATAAAGAGGTGGTGTTTTCGTGCAAAACGGGTTTAAGCAATAATTTATCCGAACAATAAATTTGTATATATGTCAATTGGGTACTCTGTTCTTATAATGGAGGAAAGCCATATAGACTGGTGTTTTAGTGGAAAACGGGTTCTATTTAAATTTATGCCATAAAGTAATTTTCGCCCGAAAGCAAAATGGGTACTCTGTTCTTATAATGGAGGAAAGCCATAAAGCGCTGGTCTTTTAGTGAAAACGGGTTCAACTTTAAATTTATGCCATAAAGTAATTTTCGCCCGAAAGCAAAATGGGCACTCTGTTCTTACAATGGAGGCAAGTCATAAAGAGCTAGTGTTTTATTGCAAAACGGGTTTCATTTAAATGTATCCGATAAATTAATTTTATTTCAGGAAATCGGGTACTCTGTTCTTGTAATGGAGAAAAGTAATAAAGAGCTGGTCTTTTAGTGGAAAACGGGTTCAAATTAAATTAATGCCATAAAGTATTTCTGACCCGAAAGCAAAATGGGTACTCTGTTCTTATAATAGACAAAAGCCATAAAGAACTGGTGTTTTATTGCAAAATGCGTTTAATATAAATGTAGCCGATAAATTAATTTTTATTTCAACAAATTGGGTACTTTAGTCCTTATAATGGAGGAAAGCTATAAAGAGTTGGGCCTTTATTGCAAAACGTGTTTAATTTAAATTCATGCCATAAGGTAATTTTGGCCCGAAACCAAACTGGGTACTCTGTTCTTATAATGGAGCAAAGCCATAAAGAGCTGGTGTTTTAGTGCAAAATGGGTTTAAGCAACAATTTATCGGAAGAATAAATTTGTATATATGTCAATTGGGTACTCTGTTCTTATAATGGAGGAAAGACATATAGATCTGTGTTTTAGTGGAAAACGAATTCTATTTAAATTTATGCTATAAAGTAATTTTCGCCCGAAAGCAAAATGGGTACTCTGTTCTTATAATGGAGGAAAGCCATAAACGCTGGTCTTTTAGTGAAAAACGGGTTCAATTTAAATTTATGCCATAAAGTAATTTTCGCCCGAAAGCAAAATGGGCACTCTGTTCTTACAATGGAGGCAAGTCATAAAGAGCTAGTGTTTTATTGCAAAACGGGTTTCATTTAAATGTATCCGATAAATTAATTTTATTTCAGGAAATCGGGTACTCTGTTCTTGTAATGGAGAAAAGTAATAAGAGCTGGTCTTTTAGTGGAAAACGGGTTCAAATTAAATTAATGCCATAAAGTACTTCTGACCCGAAAGCAAAATGGGTACTCTGTTCTTATAATAGACAAAAGCCATAAAGAACTGGTGTTTTATTGCAAAATGCGTTTAATATAAATGTAGCCGATAAATTAATTTTTATTTCAGCAAATTGGATACTTTGTTCTTGTAATGGAGGAAAGCCATAAAGAACTGCGCCTTTAGTGGAAAACGTGTTTAATTTAAGTTCATGCTATAAAGTAATTTTGGGCCGAAAGCAAAATGGGTGCTCTGTTCTTATAATTGAGGAAAACCATAAAGAGGTGGTGTTTTCGTGCAAAACGGATTTAAGCAATAATTTTTCCGAACAATAAATTTGTATATATGTCAATTGGGGTACTCTGTTTTTATAATGGAGGAAAGCCATATAGAGCTGGTGTTTTAGTGGAAAACGGGTTCTATTTAAATTTATGCCATAAAGTAATTTTCGCCTGAAAGCAAAATGGGTACTCTGTTCTTATAATGGAGGAAAGCCATAAAGCGCTGGTCTTTTAGTGAAAACGGGTTCAACTTAAATTTATGCCATAAAGTAATTTTCGCCCGAAAGCAAAATGGGCACCCTGTTCTTACAATGGAAGCAAGTCATAAAGAGCTGGTGTTTTATTGTAAAACGGGTTTCATTTAAATGTATCCGATAAATTAATTTTATTTCAGGAAATCGGGTACTCTGTTCTTGTAATGGAGAAAAGTAATAAAGAGCTGGTCTTTTAGTGGAAAACGGGTTCAAATTAAATTAATGCCATAAAGTACTTCTGACCCGAAAGCAAAATGGGTACTCTGTTCTTATAATAGGACAAAAGCCATAAAGAACTGGTGTTTTATTGCAAAATGCGTTTAATATAAATGTAGCCGATAAATTAATTTTTATTTCAGCAAATTGGGTACTTTGTTCTTGTAATGGAGGAAAGCCATAAAGAACTGCGCCTTTAGTGGAAAACGTGTTTAATTTAAGTTCATGCTATAAAGTAATTTTGGGCCGAAAGCAAAATGGGTGCTCTGTTCTTATAATGGATGAAAACCATAAAGAGGTGGTGTTTTCGTGGCAAAACGGGTTTAAGCAACAATTTATCGGAACAATAAATTTGTATATATGTCAATTGGGTACTCTGTTCTTATAATGGAGGAAAGACATATAGATCTGTGTTTTAGTGGAAAACGGATTCTATTTAAATTTATGCTATAAAGTAATTTTCGCCCGAAAGCAAAATGGGTACTCTGTTCTTATAATGGAGGAAAGCCATAAAACGCTGGTCTTTTTGTGAAAAACGGGTTCAATTTAAATTTATGCCATAAAGTAATTTTCGCCCGAAAGCAAAATGGGACACTCTGTTCTTACAATGGAGGCAAGTCATAAAGAGCTAGTGTTTTATTGCAAAACGGGTTTCATTTAAATGTATCCGATAAATTAATTTTATTTCAGGAAATCGGGTACTCTGTTCTTGTAATGGAGAAAAGTAATAAAGAGCTGGTCTTTAGTGGAAAACGGGTTCAAATTAAATTAATGCCATAAAGTACTTCTGACCCGAAAGCAAAATGGGTACTCTGTTCTTATAATAGACAAAAGCCATAAAGAACTGGTGTTTTATTGCAAAATGCGTTTAATATAAATGTAGCCGATAAATTAATTTTTATTTCAGCAAATTGGATACTTTGTTCTTGTAATGGAGGAAAGCCATAAAGAACTGCGCCTTTAGTGGAAAACGTGTTTAATTTAAGTTCATGCTATAAAGTAATTTTGGGCCGAAAGCAAAATGGGTGCTCTGTTCTTATAATTGAGGAAAACCATAAAGAGGTGGTGTTTTCGTGCAAAACGGGTTTAAGCAATAATTTATCCGAACAATAAATTTGTATATATGTCAATTGGGTACTCTGTTTTTATAATGGAGGAAAGCCATATAGAGCTGGTGTTTTAGTGGAAAACGGGTTCTATTTAAATTTATGCCATAAAGTAATTTTCGCCCGAAAGCAAAATGGGTACTCTGTTTTTATAATGGAGGAAAGCCATAAAACGCTGGTCTTTTAGTGGAAAAACGGGTTCAATTTAAATTTATGCCATAAAGTAATTTTCGCCCGAAAGCAAAATGGGCACTCTGTTCTTACAATGGAGGCAAGTCATAAAGAGCTAGTGTTTTATTGCAAAACGGGTTTCATTTAAATGTATCCGATAAATTAATTTTATTTCAGGAAATCGGGTACTCTGTTCTTGTAATGGAGAAAAGTAATAAAGAGCTGGTCTTTTAGTGGAAAACGGGTTCAAATTAAATTAATGCCATAAAGTACTTCTGACCCGAAAGCAAAATGGGTACTCTGTTCTTATAATAGACAAAAGCCATAAAGAACTGGTGTTTTATTGCAAAATGCGTTTAATATAAATGTAGCCGATAAATTAATTTTTATTTCAGCAAATTGGGTACTTTGTTCTTTAATGGCAGGAAAGCTATAAGAGTTCGGCCTTTATTGCAAAACGTGTTTAATTTAAATTCATGCCATAAGGTAATTTTGGCCCGAAACCCAAACTGGGGTACTCTGTTCTTATAATGGAAGCAAAGCCATAAAGAGCTGGTGTTTTAGTGCAAATGGGTTTAAGCAACAATTTATCGGAAGAATAAATTTGTATATATGTCAATTGGTACTCTGTTTCTTATAATGGAGGAAAGACATATAGATCTGTGTTTTAGTGGAAAACGGATTCTATTTAAATTTATGCTATAAGTAATTTTCGCGCCGAAAGCAAAATGGGCACTCTGTTCTTATAATGGAAGGAAAGCCATCAAAACGCTGGTCCTTTTTGTGAAAAACGGGTTTCAATTTAAATTTATGCCATAAAGTAATTTTCGCCCGAAAGCAAAATGGGCACTCTGTTCTTACAATGGAGGCAAGTCAAAAGAGCTAGTGTTTTATTGCAAAACGGGTTTCATTTAAAATGTATCCGATAAATTAATTTTATTTCAGGAAATCGGGTACTCTGTTCTTGTAATGGAGAAAGTAATAGAGAGCTGGTCTTTTAGTGGAAAACGGGTTCAAATTAAATTAATGCCATAAAGTACTTCTGACCGAAGCAAAATGGGTACTTGTTCTTATAATAGACAAAGCCATAAAGAACTGGTGTTTTATTGCAAAATGCGTTTAATATAAATGTAGCCGATAAATTAATTTTTATTTCAGCAAATTGGATACTTTGTTCTTGTAATGGAGGAAAGCCATAAAGAACATGCGCCTTTAGTGGAAAACGTGTTCAATTTAAGTTCATGCTATAAAGTAATTTTGGGCCGAAACGCAAAATGGGTGCTCTGTTCTTATAATTGAGGAAACCATAAAGAGGTGGTGTTTTCGTGCAAAACGGGTTTAAAGCAATAATTTATCCGAACAATAAATTTGTATATATGTCAATTGGGTACTCTGTTTTTATAATGGAGGAAAGCCATATAGATCTGTGTTGTTTAGTGGAAAACGGATTCTATTTAAATTTATGCTATAAAGTAATTTTCGCCCGAAAGCAAATGGGTACTCTGTTCTTATAATGGAGGAAAGCCATAAAACGCTGGTCCTTTTAGTGAAAACGGGTTCAATCTTAAATTTATGCCATAAAGTAATTTTCGCCCGAAAGCAAAATGGGACACTCTGTTCTTACAATGGAAGGCAAGTCACAAAGAGCTAGTGTTTTATTGCAAAACGGGTTTCATTTAAATGTATCCGACTAAATTAATTTTATTTCAGGAAATCGGGTACTCTGTTCTTGTAATGGAGAAAAGTAATAAAGAGCTGGTCTTTTAGTGGAAAACGGGTTCAAATTAAATTAATGCCATAAAGTACTTCTGACCCGAAAGCAAATGGGTACTCTGTTCTTATAATAGACAAAAGCCATAAGAACTGGTGTTTTATTGCAAAATGCGTTTAATATAAATGTAGCCGATAAATTAATTTTTATTTCAGCAAATTGGATACTTTAGTTTCCTTGTAATGGAGGAAAGCCATAAAGAACTGCGCCTTTTAGTGGAAAACGTGTTTAATTTAAGTTCATGCTATAAAGTAATTTTGGGCCGAAAGCAAAATGGGTGCTCTGGTTCTTATAATTGATAAAAGCCATAAAGAGGTGGTGTTTTCGTGCAAAACGGGTTTAAGTAACAATTTATCGAACAATAAATTTGTATATATGTCAATTGGGTACTCTGTTCTTATAATGGAGGAAAGACATATAGATCTGTGTTTTAGTGGAAAACGGATTCTATTAAATTTATGCTATAAAGTAATTTTCGCCCGAAAACAAATGGGTACTCTGTTCTTATAATGGAGGAAAGCCATAAAAACGCTGGTCTTTTAGTGAAAAACGGGTTCAATTAAATTTATGCCATAAAGTAATTTTCGCCCGAAAGCAAAATGGGACACTCTGTTCTTACAATGGAGGCAAGTCATAAAGAGCTAGTGTTTTATTGCAAAACGGGTTTCATTTAAATGTATCCGATAAATTAATTTTATTTCAGGAAATCGGGTACTCTGTTTTGTAATGGAGAAAAGTAATAGAAGAGCTGGTCTTTTAGTGGAAAACGGGTTCAAATTAAATTAATGCCATAAAGTACTTCTGACACGAAAAGACAAAATGGGTACTCTGTTCTAATAATAGACAAAAGGCCATAAAGAACTGGTGTTTTATTGCAAAATGCGTTTAATATAAATGTAGCCGATAAATTAATTTTTATTTCAGCAAATTGGATACTTTGTTCTTGTAATGGAGGAAAGCCATAAAGAACTGCGCCTTTAGTGGAAAACGTGTTCAATTTAAGTTCATCTATAAAGTAATTTTGGGCCGAAAGCAAAATGGGTGCTCTGTTCTTATAATTGAGGAAACCATAAAGAGGTGGTGTTTTCGTGCAAACGGATTTAAGCAACAATTTATCCGAACAATAAATTTGTAATATATGTCAATTGGGTACTCTGTTCTTATAATGGAGGAAAGACATATAGATCTGTGTTTTAGTGGAAAACGGATTCTATTTAAATTTATGCTGTAAAGCAATTTTCGCCCGAAAGCAAAATGGGTACTCTGTTCTTATAATGGAGGAAAGCCATAAAACGCTGGTCTTTTAGTGAAAAACGGGTTCAATTTAAATTTATGCATAAGTAATTTTCGCCCGAAAGCAAAATGGGACCTCTGTTCCTTACAATGGAGGCAAGTCATAAAAGAGCTAGTGTTTTATTGCAAAACGGGTTTCATTTAAATGTATCCGATAAATTAATTTTATTTCAGGAAATCGGGTACTCTGTTCTTGTAATGGAGAAAAGTAATAGAGAGCTGGTCTTTTAGTGGAAAACGGGTTCAAATTAAATTAATGCCATAAAGTACTTCAGACCCGAAAGCAAAATGGGTACTCTGTTCTATAATAGACAAAAGCCATAAAGAACTGGTGTTTTATTGCAAAATGCGTTTAATATAAATGTAGCCGATAAAATTAATTTTTATTTCAGCAAATTGGATACTTTGTTCTTGTAATGGAGGAAAGCCATAAAGAACTGCGCCTTTAGTGGAAAACGTGTTTAATTTAAGTTCATGCTATAAAGTAATTTTGGGCCGAAAGCAAAATGGGTGCTCTGTTCTTATAATTGATGAAAACCATAAAGAGGTGGTGTTTTCGTGCAAAACGGGTTTAAGTAACAATTTATCCGAACAATAAATTTGTATATATGTCAATTGGGCACTCTGTTCTTATAATGGAGGAAAGACATATAGATCTGTGTTTTAGTGGAAAACGGATTCCTATTTAAATTTATGCTATAAAGTAATTTTCGCCCGAAAACAAAATGGGGTACTCTGTTCTTATAATGGAGGAAAGCCATAAAACGCTGGTCTTTTTAGTGAAAAAACGGGTTCAATTTAAATTTATGCCATAAAGTAATTTTCGCCCGAAAGCAAAATGGACACTCTGTTCTTACAATGGAGGCAAGTCAAAACAGCTAGTGTTTTATTGCAAAACGGGTTTCATTTAAATGTATCAGATAAATTAATTTTATTTCAGGAAATCGGGTACTCTGTTCTTGTAATGGAGAAAAGTAATAAAGAGCTGGTCTTTAGTGGAAACGGGTTAAATTAAATTAATGCCATAAGTACTTCTGACCCGAAAGCAAAATGGGTACCTCTGTTCTTATAATAGACAAAAGCCATAAAGAACTGGTGTTTTATTGCAAAATGCGTTTAATATAAATGTAGCCGATAAATTAATTTTTATTTCAACAAATTGGGATACTTGTTCTTGTAATGGAGGAAAGCCATAAAGAACTGCGCCTTTAGTGGAAAACGTGTTTAATTTAAAGTTCATGCTATAAGTAATTTTGGGCCGAAGCAAAATGGGTGGCTCTGTTCTTATAATTGAGGAAAACCATAAAGAGGTGGTGTTTTCGTGCAAAACGGATTTAAGCAACAATTTATCCGAACAATAAATTTGTATATATGTCAATTGGGTACTCTGTTCTTATAATGGAGGAAAGACATATAGATCTGTGTTTTAGTGGAAAACGGATTCTATTTAAATTTATGCTATAAAGTAATTTTCGCCCGAAACAAAATGGGTACTCTGTTCTTATAATGGAGGAAAGCCATAAAACGCTGGTCTTTTAGTGAAAAACGGGTTCAATTTAAATTTATGCCATAAAGTAATTTTCGCCCGAAAGCAAAATGGACACTCTGTTCTTACAATGGAGGCAAGTCACAAAGAGCTAGTGTTTTATTGCAAAACGGGTTTCATTTAAATGTATCCGATAAATTAATTTTATTTCAGGAAATCGGGTACTCTGTTCTTGTAATGGAGAAAAGTAATAGAGAGCTGGTCTTTAGTGGAAAACGGGTTCAAATTAAATTAATGCCATAAAGCACTTCTGACCCGAAAGCAAAATGGGTACTCTGTTCTTATAATAGACAAAAGCCATAAAGAACTGGTGTTTTATTGCAAAATGCGTTTAATATAATGTAGCCGATAAATTAATTTTTATTTCAGCAAATTGGATACTTTGTTCTTGTAATGGAGGAAAGCCATAAAGAACTGCGCCTTTAGTGGAAAACGTGTTCAATTTAAGTTCATGCTATAAAGTAATTTTGGGCCGAAAGCAAAATGGGTGCTCTGTTCTTATAATTGAGGAAAACCATAAAGAGGTGGTGTTTTCGTGCAAAACGGATTTAAGCAATAATTTATCCGAACAATAAATTTGTATATATGTCAATTGGGTACTCTGTTCTTATAATGGAGGAAAGACATATAGATCTGTGTTTTAGTGGAAAACGGATTCTATTTAAATTTATGCTATAAAGCAATTTTCGCCCGAAAACAAAATGGGTACTCTGTTCTTATAATGGAGGAATGCCATAAAACGCTGGTCTTTTAGTGAAAAACGGGTTCAATTTAAATTTATGCCATAAAGTAATTTTCGCCGAAAGCAAAATGGACACTCTGTTCTTACAATGGAGGCAAGTCAAAAACAGCTAGTGTTTTATTGCAAAACGGGTTTCATTTAAATGTATCCGATAAATTAATTTTATTTCAGGAAATCGGGTACTCTGTTCTTGTAATGGAGAAAAGTAATAGAGAGCTGGTCTTTTAGTGGAAAACGGGTTCAAATTAAATTAATGCCATAAAGTACTTCAGACCGAAAGCAAAATGGGTACTCTGTTCTTATAATAGACAAAAGCCATAAAGAACTGGTGTTTATTGCAAAATGCGTTTAATATAAATGTAGCCGATAAATTAATTTTTATTTCAGCAAATTGGATACTTTGTTCTTGTAATGGAGGAAAGCCATAAAGAACTGCGCCTTTAGTGGAAAACGTGTTTAATTTAAGTTCATGCTATAAAGTAATTTTGGGCCGAAAGCAAAATGGGTGCTCTGTTCTTATAATTGATGAAAACCTAAAGATGTGGTGTTTTCGTGCCAAAACGGGTTTAAGTAACAATTTATCCGAACAATA
Source organism: Coffea humblotiana (assembly GCA_023065735.1). Taxonomy (NCBI): domain Eukaryota; kingdom Viridiplantae; phylum Streptophyta; class Magnoliopsida; order Gentianales; family Rubiaceae; genus Coffea; species Coffea humblotiana. Next base: position 53,440 of record JACYVW010000201.1, read on the forward strand.
AATTTGTATATATGTCAATTGGGCACTCTGTTCTTATAATGGAGGAAAGACATATAGATCTGTGTTTTAGTGGAAAACGGATTCTATTTAAATTTATGCTATAAAGTAATTTCGCCCGAAAACAAAATGGGTACTCTGTTCTTATAATGGAGGAAAGCCATAAAACGCTGGTCTTTTTGTGAAAAACGGGTTCAATTTAAATTTATGCCATAAAGTAATTTTCGCCCGAAAGCAAAATGGACACTCTGTTCTTACAATGGAGGCAAGTCACAAAGAGCTAGTGTTTATTGCAAACGGGTTTCATTTAAATGTATCCGATAAATTAATTTATTTCAGGAAATCGGGTACTCTGTTCTTGTAATGGAGAAAAGTAATAGAGAGCTGGTCTTTAGTGGAAAACGGGTTCAAATTAAATTAATGCCATAAAGCAACTTCTGACCCGAAAGCAAAATGGGTACTCTGTTCTTATAATAGACAAAAGCCATAAAGAACTGGTGTTTTATTGCAAAATGCGTTAATATAAATGTAGCCGATAAATTAATTTTTATTTCAGCAAATTGGATACTTTGTTCTTGTAATGGAGGAAAGCCATAAAGAACTGCGCCTTTAGTGGAAAACGTGTTCAATTTAAGTTCATGCTATAAAGTAATTTTGGGCCGAAAGCAAAATGGGTGCTCTGTTCTTATAATTGAGGAAAACCATAAAGAGGTGGTGTTTTCGTGCAAAACGGATTTAAGCAATAATTTATCCGAACAATAAATTTGTATATATGTCAATTGGGTACTCTGTTCTTATAATGGAGGAAAGACATATAGATCTGTGTTTTAGTGGAAAACGGATTCTATTTAAATTTATGCTATAAAGTAATTTTCGCCCGAAAACAAAATGGGTACTCTGTTCTTATAATGGAGGAAGCCATAAAACGCTGGTCTTTTAGTGAAAAACGGGTTCAATTAAATTTATGCCATAAAGTAATTTTCGCCCGAAAGCAAAATGGACACCCTGTTCTTACAATGGAGGCAAGTCATAAACAGCTAGTGTTTTATTGCCAAAACGGGTTTCATTTAAATGTATCCGATAAATTAATTTTATTTCAGGAAATCGGGTACTCTGTTCTTGTAATGGAGAAAGTAATAAAGAGCTGGTCTTTTAGTGGAAAACGGGTTCAAATTAAATTAATGCCATAAAGTACTTCTGACCCGAAAGCAAAATGGGTACTCTGTTCTTATAATAGACAAAAGCCATAAAGAACTGGTGTTTTTTGCAAAATGCGTTTAATATAAATGTAGCCGATAAATTAATTTTTATTTCAGCAAATTGGATACTTTGTTCTTGTAATGGAGGAAAGCCATAAAGAACTGCGCCTTTAGTGGAAAACGTGTTTAATTTAAGTTCATGCTATAAAGTAATTTTGGGCCGAAAGCAAAATGGGTGCTCTGTTCTTATAATTGATGAAAACCATAAAGAGTGGTGTTTTCGTGCAAAACGGTTTAAGTAACAATTTATCCGAACAATAAATTTGTAATATATGTCAATTGGGCACTCTGTTTCTTATAATGGAGGAAAGACATATAGATCTGTGTTTTAGTGGAAAACGGATTCCTATTTAAATTTATGCTATAAAGCAATTTTCGCCCGAAAACAAAAATGGGTACTCTGTTCTTATAATCGAGGAATGCATAAACGCCTGGTCTTTTAGTGGAAAAAACGGGTTCAAATTTAAATTTATGCCATAAAGTAATTTCCCCGAAAGGCAAATGGGACCTTCTGTTCTTACAATGGAAGCAAGTCAAAAACACTAAGTGTTTTATTGGGCAAAACGGGTTTCTATTTAAATGTATCCGCAATAAATTAATTTTATTTCAGGAAATCGGGTACTCTGCTTCCTTGGTAATGGATGAAAAGTAATAGAAAGCCTGGTCTTTAGTGGAAAACGGGTTCAAAATTAAATTAATGCACACTAAGTACTTCTGACACGAAAGCAAAATGGGTACCCTGTTCTTATAATCGACAAAACGCCATAAAGACTGGTTGTTATTTATTTGGCCAAATGCGTTAATATAAATTGTTACCGATAAAATTAATTTTTATTTCAACAAATTGGGATACTTTGTTCTTGTAATGGAGGAAAGCCATAAAGAACTGCGCCTTTATTGCAAAACGTGTTTAATTTAAGTTCATGCCATAAGGTAATTTTGGCCGAAAGCAAAATGGGTACTCTGTTCTTATAATGGAAAAGCCATAAAGAGGTGGTGTTTTTGTGCAAAATGGGTTTAAGCAACAATTTTCGAACAAATAAATTTGTATATATGTCAATTGGTACTCTGTTCTTATAATGGAGGAAAGACATATAGATCTGTGTTTTAGTGGAAAACGATTCTATTTAAATTTATGCTGTAAAGTAATTTTCGCCCGAAAGCAAAATGGGTACTCTGTTCTTATAATGGAGGAAAGCCATAAAACGCTGGTCTTTTAGTGAAAAACGGGTTCAATTTAAATTTATGATAAAGTAATTTTCGCCCGAAAGCAAAATGGACACTGTTCTTACAATGGAGGCAAGTCATAAAGGCTAGTGTTTTATTGCAAAACGGGTTTCATTTAAATGTATCCGATAAATTAATTTTATTTCAGGAAATCGGGTACTCTGTTCTTGTAATGGAGAAAAGTAATAGAGAGCTGGTCTTTAGTGGAAAACGGGTTCAAATTAAATTAATGCCATAAAGTACTTCTGACCCGAAAGCAAAATGGGTACTCTGTTCTTATAATAACAAAAGCCATAAAGAACTGGTGTTTTATTGCAAAATGCGTTTAATATAAATGTAGCCGATAAATTAATTTTTATTTCAGCAAATTGGATACTTTGTTCTTGTAATGGAGGAAAGCCATAAAGAACTGCGCCTTTAGTGGAAAACGTGTTTAATTTAAGTTCATGCTATAAAGTAATTTTGGGCCGAAACAAAATGGGTGCTCTGTTCTTATAATTGAGGAAAACCATAAAGAGGTGGTGTTTTCGTGCAAAACGGGTTTAAGCAACAATTTATCCGAACAATAAATTTGTATATATGTCAATTGGGTACTCTGTTCTTATAATGGAGGAAAGACATATAGATATGTGTTTTAGTGGAAAACGGATTCTATTTAAATTTATGCTATAAATAATTTTCGCCCGAAAACAAAATGGGTACTCTGTTCTTATAATGGGGAAAGCCATAAAAACGCTGGTCTTTTAGTGAAAAACGGGTTCAATTTAAATTTATGCCATAAAGTAATTTTCGCCCGAAGCAAAATGGACACTCTGTTCTTACAATGGAGGCAAGTCAAAAACAGCTAGTGTTTTATTGCAAACGGGTTTCATTTAAATGTATCCGATAAATTAATTTTATTTCAGGAAATCGGGTACTCTGTTCTTGTAATGGAGAAAAGTAATAGAGAGCTGGTCTTTTAGTGGAAAACGGGTTCAAATTAAATTAATGCCATAAAGTACTTCTGACCCCGAAAGCAAAATGGGTACTCTGTTCTTATAATAGACAAAAGCCATAAAGAACTGGTGTTTTATTGCAAAATGCGTTTAATATAAATGTAGCGATAAATTAATTTTTATTTCAGCAAATTGGATACTTTGTTCTTGTAATGGAGGAAAGCCATAAAGAACTGCGCCTTTAGTGGAAAACGTGTTTAATTTAAGTTCATGCTATAAAGTAATTTTGGGCCGAAAGCAAAATGGGTGCTCTGTTCTTATAATTGAGGAAACCATAAAGAGTGGTGTTTCGTGCAAAACGGTTTAAGCAAATTTATCCGAACAATAAATTTTATATATGTCAATTGGGTTCTGTTCTTATAATGGAGGAAAGACATATAGATCTGTGTTTTAGTGGAAAACGGATCTATTTAAATTTATGCTATAAAATTTTCGCCCGAAAACAAAATGGGTACTCTGTTCTTATAATGGAGGAATGCCATAAACGCTGGTCTTTTAGTGAAAAACGGGTTCAATTTAAATTTATGCCATAAAGTAATTTTCGCCGAAAGCAAAATGGACACTCTGTTCTTACAATGGAGGCAAGTCAAAAGAGCTAGTGTTTTATTGCAAAACGGGTTTCATTTAAATGTATCCGATAAATTAATTTTATTTCAGGAAATCGGGTACTCTGTTCTTGTAATGGAGAAAAGTAATAGAGAGCTGGTCTTTTAGTGGAAAACGGGTTCAAATTAAATTAGCCATAAAGTACTTCTGACCGAAAGCAAAATGGGTACTCTGTTCTTTATAATAGACAAAAAGCCATAAAGAACTGGTGTTTTATTGCAAAATGCGTTTAATATAATGTAGCCGATAAATTAATTTTTATTTCAGCAAATTGGATACTTTGTTCTTGTAATGGAGGAAAGCCATAAAGAACTGCGCCTTTAGTGGAAAACGTGTTTAATTTAAATTCATGCTATAAAGTAATTTTGGCCGAAACAAAATGGGTCTCTGTTCTTATAATTGGAGGAAAGCCATAAAGAGCTGGTGTTTTAGTGCAAAATGGGTTTAAGCAACAATTTATCGAAGAATAAATTTGTATATATGTCAATTGGGTACTCTGTTTATAATGGAGGAAGACATATAGATTGTTTTAGTGGAAAACGATTCTATTTAAATTTATGCTGTAAAGTAATTTTCGCCCGAAAGCAAAATGGGTACTCTGTTCTTATAATGGAGGAAAGCCATAAAACGCTGGTCTTTTAGTGAAAACGGGTTCAATTTAAATTTATGCATAAAGTAATTTTCGCCCGAAAGCAAAATGGACACTCTGTTCTTACAATGGAGGCAAGTCAAAGAGCTAGTGTTTTATTGCAAAACGGGTTTCATTTAAATGTATCCGATAAATTAATTTTATTTCAGGAAATCGGGTACTCTGTTCTTGTAATGGAGAAAAATAAGACACTGGTCTTTAGTGGAAAACGGTTCAAATTAAATTAATGCCATAAAGCACTCTCTGACCCGAAAGCAAAATGGGTACTCTGTTCTTATAATAGACAAAAGCCATAAAGAACTGGTGTTTATTGCAAAAATGCGTTTAATATAAATGTAGCCGATAAATTAATTTTATTTCAGCAAATTGGATACTTTTGTCTTGTAATGGAGGAAAGCCATAAAGAACTGCGCCTTTAGTGGAAAACGTGTTTAATTTAAGTTCATGCTATAAAGTAATTTTGGGCCCGAAGCAAAATGGGTGCTCTGTTCTTATAATTGAGGAAAACCATAAAGAGGTGGTGTTTTCGTGCAAAACGGATTTAAGCAATAATTTATCCGAACAATAAATTTGTATATATGTCAATTGGGTACTCTGTTCTTATAATGGAGGAAAGACATATAGATCTGTGTTTTAGTGGAAAACGGATTCTATTTAAATTTATGCTATAAAGCAATTTTCGCCCGAAAACAAAATGGGTACTCTGTTCTTATAATGGGAATGCCATAAAAGCTGGTCTTTTAGTGAAAACGGGTTCAATTTAAATTTATGCCATAAAGTAATTTTCTCCCGAAAGCAAAATGGACACTCTGTTCTTACAATGGAGGCAAGTCAAAACAGCTAGTGTTTTATTGCAAAACGGGTTTCAATTAAATGTATCCGATAAATTAATTTTATTTCAGGAAATCGGGTACTCTGTTCTTGTAATGGAGAAAAGTAATAGAGAGCTGGTCTTTTAGTGGAAACGGGTTCAAATTAAATTAATGCCATAAAGTACTTCTGACCCGAAAGCAAAATGGGTACTCTGTTCTTATAATAGACAAAAGCCAAAAGAACTGGTGTTTTATTGCAAAATGCGTTTTAATATAAATGTAGCCGATAAATTAATTTTTATTTCAGCAAATTGGGTACTTTGTTCTTGTAATGGAGGAAAGCCATAAAGAACTGCGCCTTTAGTGGAAAACGTGTTATTTAAGTTCATGCTATAAAGTAATTTTGGCCGAAAGCAAAATGGGTGCTCTGTTCTTATAATTGAGAAAACCATATAAAGGTGGTGTTTTTCGTGCAAAAGGATTTAAGCAAAATTTATCCCGAAAATAAATTTTGTAATATATGTCAATTGGGTACTCTGTTCTTATAATGGAGGAAAGACATATAGATCTGTGTTTTAGTGGAAAACGATTCTATTTAAATTTATGCTATAAAGTAATTTTCGCCCGAAAGCAAAATGGGTACTCTGTTCTTATAATGGAGGAAAGCCATAAAGCGCTGGTCTTTTAGTGAAAAACGGGTTCAATTTAAATTTATGCATAAAGTAATTTTCGCCCGAAAGCAAAATGGACACTCTGTTCTTACAATGGAGGCAAGTCAAAAGAGCTAGTGTTTTATTGCAAAACGGGTTTCATTTAAATGTATCATAAATTAATTTTATTTCAGGAAATCGGGTACTCTGTTCTTGTAATGGAGAAAAGTAATAGAGAGCTGGTCTTTTAGTGGAAAACGGGTTCAAATTAAATTAAGCATAAAGTACTTCTGACCCGAAAGCAAAATGGGTACTCTGTTCTTATAATAGACAAAAGCCATAAAGAACTGGTGTTTTATTGCAAAATGCGTTTAATATAAATGTAGCCGATAAATTAATTTTTTATTTCAGCAAATTGGATACTTTGTTTCTTGTAATGGAGGAAAGCCATAAAGAACTGCGCCTTTATGGAAAACGTGTTTAATTTAAGTTCATGCTATAAGTAATTTTGGCCCGAAACAAAATGGGTGCTCTGTTCTTATAATTGGAAAAGCCATAAAGAGCTGGTGTTTTAGTGCAAAATGGGTTTAAGCAACAATTTATCGAAGAATAAATTTGTATATATGTCAATTGGGTACTCTGTTCTTATAATGGAGGAAAGACATATAGATCTGTTTTAGTGGAAAACGGATTCTATTTAAATTTATGCTGTAAAGTATTTTCGCCCGAAAGCAAAATGGGTACTCTGTTCTTATAATGAGGAAAGCCATAAAACGCTGGTCTTTTAGTGAAAAGGGTTCAAATTTAAATTTATGCCATAAAGTAATTTTCGCCCGAAAGCAAAATGGACACTCTGTTCTTACAATGGAGGCAAGTCACAAAGAGCTAGTGTTTTATTGCAAAACGGGTTTCATTTAAATGTATCCGATAAATTAATTTTATTTCAGGAATCGGGTACTCTGTTCTTGTAATGGAGAAAAATAAGAGAGCTGGTCTTTAGTGGAAAACGGTTCAAATTAAATTAATGCCATAAAGTACTCTGACCGACCGAAAGCAAAATGGTACTCTGTTCTTATAATAGACAAAAGCATAAAGAACTGGTGTTTTATTGCAAAAATGCGTTTAATATAAATGTAGCCGATAAATTAATTTTTATTTCAGCAAATTGGATACTTTTTCTTGTAATGGAGGAAAGCCATAAAGAACTGCGGCCTTTAGTGGAAAACGTGTTTAATTTAAGTTCATGCTATAAAGTAATTTTGGCCCGAAAGCAAAATGGGTGCTCTGTTCTTATAATTGAGGAAAACCATAAAGAGGTGGTGTTTTCGTGCAAAACGGATTTAAGCAATAATTTATCCGAACAATAAATTTGTATATATATGTCAATTGGGTACTCTGTTCTTATAATGGAGGAAAGACATATAGATCTGTGTTTTAGTGGAAAACGGATTCTATTTAAATTTATGCTATAAAGTAATTTTCGCCCGAAAGCAAAATGGGTACTGTTCTTATAATGGAGGAAAGCCATAAAGCTGGTCTTTTAGTGAAAACGGGTTCAATTTAAATTTATGCATAAAGTAATTTTCGCCCGAAAGCAAAATGGGCACTCTGTTCTTACAATGGAGGCAAGTCAAAAAGCTAGTGTTTTATTGCAAAACGGGTTTCATTTAAATGTATCCGATAAATTAATTTTATTTCAGGAAATCGGGTACTCTGTTCTTGTAATGGAGAAAGTAATAAGAGCTGGTCTTTTAGTGGAAAACGGGTTCAAATTAAATTAATGCCATAAAGTATTCTGACCCGAAAGCAAAATGGGTACTCTGTTCTTATAATAGACAAAAGCCAAAAGAACTGGTGTTTTATTGCAAAATGCGTTTAATATAAATGTAGCCGATAAATTAATTTTTATTTCAGCAAATTGGATACTTTGTTTTGTAATGGAGGAAAGCCATAAAGAGTTGCGCCTTTATGCAAAACGTGTTTAATTTAATTCATGCCATAAGTAATTTTGGCCGAAACAAACTGGGTGCTCTGTTCTTATAATTGAGAAAACCATAAAGAGGTGGTGTTTTCGTGCAAAACGGGTTTAAGCAACAATTTATCGGAAAATAAATTTGTATATATGTCAATTGGGTACTCTGTTCTTATAATGGAGGAAAGACATATAGATGTGTTTTAGTGGAAAACGGGTCTATTTAAATTTTGCCATAAAATTTTCGCCCGAAAAAAATGGGTACTCTGTTCTTATAATGAGGAAAGCCATAAAACGCTGGTCTTTTAGTGAAAACGGTTCAATTTAAATTTATGCCTAATAAGTAATTTTCGCCGAAAGCAAAATGGACACTCTGTTCTTACTGGAGGCAAGTCACAAAAGCTAGTGTTTTATTGCAAAACGGGTTTCATTTAAATGTATCCGATAAATTAATTTTATTTCAGGAAAATCGGGTACTCTGTTC
>JACYVW010000202.1:0-61703 GCA_023065735.1 Coffea humblotiana
GTTCTTCTTTATGATTATGGTATTTTTCATAGAATACCATAACAAATGGCTGTCGTGATATTATATAGTAGTGTCCTAACATTCAGCTCCAATCGTAAATAACAGCTTTAATTGGCATGGATAACACTTAGAACGGTTACATGTATCATATATCAATCGGCTTCAACAAATTGTTATTATTTTGTTACGATGCCTTGGTGAATTATTATATGTCATTTAGTCATCAAAAAAATTTCATAATTAACTATATATGGGTTACATTTTAAGAATGATTGGTTTGGTTCGCACCATTTACATGATGTGTTCAGGCACTTCAATAGGTATTACAAGAATATTCCTAATTGAATTATGATCAAGTAACCACACGAGCACATAAGGTAATAGTTGCACAGAAGAAAATGATAGTGCGAGAGGACAATTAATTTTGTTTATCAAAATTAAGTTTGTTAATGCAACAAATATTCATAACGAAGCGTACAGAATGAGTTACAAGCAATTAGTTGTATGTTACAATATGTTAGAACTAGTACAAGAATCTTTAACAGACATGATTAATATCCAAATAGGGGGCAAAAAGTTAAGGGTGAGATTATAATGACTAAACGCTCTATCTTGCTACCTTCACGAACATCCGACTGCATCCCTCGTCATCTGTCGTATGCCATACAACACCTGGGAACGCCGTCATCTGTAGACCCTTTGTCAGTTTGTGACTCAAATTTACTACCTGTGTGATAAGATAGTACCTCCTTCTACTCCAATGCTCTATAGGAGATTTCAAATTCGACCACAAAATTGATGAATATTGTAACTAAGAACGAACAAAGATGTAAGTAACAACGTACGAATTGTAACAATATATGAGGGCATTGTGAATCATATCTAAACAATGTTGGACTATATTTTTAGTACCGGTACTCGTGATAAGTGATACGTCGTGTTGCTAATCAGCATCTCACAATAATACAAATTTCTTAGCTGTTATCATGATATGACCTGTACTCCAACATTAAGGGTCAGGTGAATACCCAATTACAAGTGAATCAGTGACCTTACTTTGAACAATGTGCATTTGACAGAGTGAATATCCGGCTCAGCTTGGTTCCACACAACCAAATAATAAGTAGCAGTTTCGCAAAAGAACGTGATATTTCGTTGGGACAATTAATTTGAAAGTGGGGTAACTAATATTTAAAATGTGTAGCATCAGATTTTCATTACGAGATGTACACTATACGTTACAACCAGTTAACTATATGTTACAATTCATTACAACTAATGAATTTGCAATCGATAGCTTTTTGTCTTCTCTATTTAAAACTGAATAATATTACAACCAGATATTCCCCGATATTACAACTAGTGATACTATAACTAGTTAATATCCGATGAACCTTTCCTCTTCTTTTGTTTGTGCAATTTGTGACAGCCCCCACCTTACCCTAAGGCGAACCAAAGGGTTCGGCGGACCGCCTGCCCAGCTCTCGCCAGAACTCGTTCACTCACAACAAAGAAAGTAAAATAAAGCCTCGAGAATAAGCGGAAACGAAACCCAGTCTTGAACCATAAAATTTCATTCACCTCAAGCCCAACCAAATATACAGTCCCAAATGTATACATAAGCATTAAAGTCTTAGTACATTCCAACCCTAATCAAGCACTAGAACGAGATCAAAAGCTAAAACAATACAAAAGGCTAAACTATACTATACAGGTCTCTCGCCCTTGCTCGCAACCCCTGTTAAGGAAAACAAAAGACGTGGGATGAGCTAAAAGCCCAGCGAGGTTCTATATACTCAACTAAGCAATTAAACAAGGCATTTAACACGTAACAACAAGTAATCCAGATAACATTTACAATATAAAGCGAGAGTAACACATTCATTAAAGGATACGGAGTCATTCGTTCATTCGTTCGTTCATCGACCCTCCATTCCTTCAATCGTTTAGAAAATTTCATTTGACTTTGAAAACCCCTCCGTCATTCTTGCCATTCATTCGTTCATTGGATTCTCCCCATTCTGGCCAGCGCACTGTCCAGTCCGCACCAAACCACGTGGTAATACTCGAGTATACCAAACATTCATTCACCCAGGGTCACTAATCGTCCGACCGAGTCCGCTTCTGGCTCGAGTCGACCAATAACCAAGGGCAAGGGCCCAGTTCGGCCCGAAGGCTTACATTCATGCGCAAGTAACATTTAATCATTCAATCATTGAAAATTTCTTGTTCATTTAGGTCGAGTGCGATAAAGTACACACTCGCCTAGAAAAGTCGTTTTGAGCATTCATTGAAACATTTAAGAGTTTAAACAATTATAACAAGCCACGTAGTCAATGGAAATATAGCGTACCTCAATCACATAACAAAGTAACAATCCAAATAGTCACAACAATTCACATAGACATTAGAAACAAATCGTATATAGAACACTCACCTAATTAAGCAAAATTACGTCCAAAGTATCCCTCCGGATATCAACTTTGGTCACCAAGAAACCCTAATAACAATCATGAGAAAATATTATGGCTCAACCATCAAAGTGTCTAGTGAATCAAAGAAAATGCGAATAAAAACGAGTACAAGGGGGAAGTATGATTTTAAAAGTAAAAGAGTACATTTTGATCAAAAGAATTGAGTAACTAAAAGTTTTCTCAGACAAAACATAGAATTAACCTCAAAAGAGTTTTAGAAAGTTTCATCGGAAAATTTGGAATAGTGCCACGTCAGAATCCGGCCAGAACTTGGCCGGATATCCGGCCGGATTGTCGGCCGGATTCAAGGCAGTGAGCAACTGCAAATTTTTTTCTTCTTCCCCTAACAATCCGGCCAGCAATCCGGCCAAGAGTTGGCCGGATATGCGGCCGGATAGTGAACAGTAACTTTCTCTCTTTTTTCGTAAAAACGTGTATTTGGCTCAAAACGAACACATTTGCAAGAAGTAATGTATAACAAGTATTTTGGTTAAAAATCATATGGAAAAGGTAGCCAAATACCTTGAATTCACACAAAATCTCACTTGTTAAAAATTAGGTTTTCGTGGTCGGGAAACCCTAGGCCACTCCTTTTGTTTCGGAACGAAAATGAACACGTATTTGAAATTCGAAACTCGACATGTGAGGACCCGTAAAATTTTCCTATTTCATATCATTTAATTCTATTTCTTTATATGCATTTTCTTTATTTTATTCTACTACCTTAATTTTCTAGACATTTTATAAGTGAATATAGTTTTCTAAAACGTTTTTCTAGTATAAGTTAGTTCGGGTTAGTTTGGAAGTGTATTAAGGACGTGGGACCCGCTAGTGCGATATAATTTTGCCGATTAGGTGATGAAGTATTAAGTGATATTATTTTACAAGATACTAGGAGATGATTAGAGGTTAGCTAGATAGATTAATTATTGGAAGTGAGAAGATAAGCTTGAACCCTAAGTGGTGCCACATGTCGCAACCCGATTGGAGGTTGGACTTGACTAAGCTTTTCACCTTTATTAAAATCAGATTTTGACCCAAAATATCTTCATTTTCTTAGCCCTCTTGGCCGAAATTTTGAGGAAGAAAAAGAGAGAGAAAGTTCACCTTGTCTTCCAATTTCTTGCTCAAATCTTGAAGTCTAGCCATTAGTTTTGCAAATCACTCCATAAAAGTGCAAGTCCAAGTAGTTTCTAAGGAGGTTGTGGAGCAATTTTGGGAGGAAGAGGCCTAAGTCATCATTTTTCTTGAGATTCCAAGGTAAATTGCTAAGAAATTCTCCTTTGCTTCTATTAGTTGCCTATTAGTGGTTTAAAGTTGGAGTTGTGGTAATTTGATGAGCATATTTTGTGGTTTGAAGTAGTTTAGGGTAAATTTCAGTTTTATAGTGAGTTTTCTGCCTGTTCTGCCCAGTGTTGTTCGGCCATGATGGAGGCCGAATTGGACTTAGCTCAAAACATGAAAGTTGTAGAGAATTGAGTGTAGAGTATGCCTGTAAATTTTCAGCTCAATCGGAGCAGGATAGCTTATGAAATGACTATTTTACCCCCTGCTTCCCTGTTTCTGTCCGGAAATGATTATCCATCTCTGTAATTGGCTCATTTGGCTGGGAAGATGAATGAATTAGCTTTCGATGCCTTCTTAAGAATTGTAGCCTTGTATCTTAGTTTTTGAATGGCTTTGGAATTAACTGAATTGGAGTTGTGTGTGCTGAGATATGGTTGAATAAGTCAGGACTGCTAGATGACTTTTGCAGTGAGCTTCGAACTGGAAATTCTGGAGCTGTTTGGGTAAATTGGACTAGGTTAGGTTAAAATCTGGGTTGAGGTATCTTCATAAGAATTGTAGCCCTATGTGTTAGCTTTCTAAAGCCTCTGAAAACACCCCAATTGGAGTTGTGTAACCTGAGTTGTTGCCGGTTAAAGCCAGTGCTGATAACTAGACTGATCTTAAACTTTTGGATCTGTGATTGGCAAATTCGACTTAGATAAACTATAAATTAGGTTAAGTGGCCTTCATAAAAGTTGTTCCCCTCTGTCTTAGCTTCAAAATGGTATAAGGTTCACCCCGATTCGATAACCATAGCTCCAGTTGTGACTAAATTACTACGAAATGCCAAATCTGCCATTTAGCTTTTGTCTTCAAAATTGATATTTGCTTGTACTTTTGCACTTGTGTTATTCTTGGATGGTTTTGGAGCCTATTGAACGGCTATTGTAATGATAATATTTGTATGTGATTGTGGGGGCTGATTAACGAAAATAAGGAAGCCATATATGGCTGGAAACTTAGTAAACACAAAGGGCATGCCGCCCAATTTTCTAGGCCGCTTAGTTCCTTCAAGTTTGAGATTGATTCTTAATAGATGAACGGCTTTTAGGTCATTCAAGCCCTAGGTCATCCCATTACCTTTTCATTCCGAAATCACGTTTTTGCAACCTTGCATTCGTAGTTCATTTGGATAGGCATACGACTTGTAATCGAGTCTCGCTTGTGCGTTTTATTTACTAGAATCTGGGATGTGAAAACCTCAATTGTTTATTTCGGTTATTTTAGGGTTTCTGGACGATTAAAGTCTTTTGGGGGAAAACTTTTGAAGTATCTGCTTTTGAACTGGTGAGTGTACCACTCCCCCTTATTTGTTCCTTAACTGGGTTTTGTTCATGACATCTGTGATTTGAATGACTGTACTATCTGTTTACTCTGTTGAGACAAGGGTGTACTTTATCACCCTCGTTCTCTTATCAATATGCTCATTTAATGTGGACAATTTGGATCTGTTATCTGTGTTCAATCTACTGCCATTTGGACATTGCATCCAACGACTTTTCGGTTACCTCTGAGCTCAAATCCTGTGGCTAGTTACTCGAGTCGAGCCGGCCAGGGCCTGGTCGATTAGATAACGAACCACGGTAGTCTGTTTTAAGAAATCTTCGGGTATTGAGACTCTGGATTTCTGGTATACTCGAGTATTACCACCCTCTGTTCGGTTGAGGTGTTCGGGCCCGGTAGGGGGTTGTTTGGTGGACGGATTCGGCGTAAAGTGGTGTCTACTGGACGGGTTACTTTATTTGAAAGTTGACGGAGTGTCGACTATTATTCGATCAAGCTCCAGTAAAGCAATGAGAACTTTGGCTCCTGAGAGCCACCTGTATCCTTTCCATTTGATGTGTTTATGTATTTCCCTATCTGGTATATGTAACCGCATGCTCGATACGTGAAATGCCATGATTCATGACTATTCGTATTCTTGGTACCTCATTGAGCGTAAGCTCACCCCTTCCCGTTATCTTTGTTTCCCTTACAGGGCATGTTATTGGAAATCATGATTTTTGGTGAAGCGAGTAGAGCTAATTAGGCATTCTTTTGTACCTTGTATAGCTCCTCGACTTTAGAAACCCTAAATGTGGTATTTGAACATTTCCTTTTGGATTGTAAAACCCTAGAGTGGGTATGTGTAAATATTTCTTCCATGTATAAATGATACACTTTCTTGGAAATGTACTAGTATATTCATGCTCAAAGTTTCTGTATGTTTGGAACGTGTTCGGACGAGTTCGGACGTCAAACGAGAAAAGAAGAAGAAAATCTGCTGGGCACTGTTGAGGAGAATCCGGCCGTATATCCGGCCAGTTATTGGCCGGATAGGTGGCCGGATTGCCTAGGGTTATGAAAAATTTTGGTTTAGCCACTGCCTCGTATCCGGCCAGAATCCGGCCGGATTGTGACGTGGCAGTCACTGTTCATGTTCGTCCCGTTTTCGTTTTCGTTTCGCGCGCTTATTGTTAGCTTTACTTAACGATAGACTTTTCGAACGTTTAGAAATGCTGGAAATGAATGTTTTAACCCTAATGAAGGGTTCTTTACACTTGGTTTAGCACGTGTGACCGATTAGTAGTCCTGGCGAGAGCTGGGCAGGCGGTCCGCCGAACCCTTTGGTTCGCCTTAGGGTGAGGTGGGGCTGTCACAAGTGGTATCAGAGCCACGTCGCGTGGTCTCTGCGCGGAGTGAGTTTGGGCCGAGTGGTGTTATGGTCTTGACTTTGTGAATGCGTTCAAAGGATTAAGTACTTTTCTTGGGCGTAAGCTACGAATCGTGTAAGTTATAAGTGTAAAAATCCTTAATATGGGACTTGAGGAAGATAGGTATGTATGTCGGGTAGGAATCTTTAATATAGATGATTTACTCTTGGGACCGGCCGGCTCGAGTTGTGAAATATCTTATTTTGGATTCTTGCGCCCGAATACGCATGACATGAGGGCCTAGGTTAGAGATGACTTGGGCAGACTAGAACGTGATTCTATGGTACTTTGAATGACATATTGGGGTTTCATTAAGTGCGGTTAGCCTGTTTAAGATATAAACCATGTTATTCTTGTAGGCTTGGGTGGAGCTCGTAGAGCAGCTTGAGATGAGCCATGTTTGACTCTGTGAGAGGGTAGTCACGAGAAGGGAAAATCTCTTAGTTAGTTGTTTCGTACTCTTGGGCTCAGCTTGTACATTATATTATGGAGAACTCCGATGCTTTCATGGGATTTCTTTTATCCGCATTTGACTGACTGCTACTGTGTGAGTTGTCTGATAAAATTGCATTATATGTATATTTGCTTTTGAGTTGTGTCTGCTTTTGTTACTTGTGTCTGCATATATTTGTTTTAATATTATATTCGCGTTTCAACCCTAGATTGGTTAGACCTATGGAAGGGACTCGTAGTGGCCGAGGCCGTGGTCGCGGTAATAGGCAACCTTCGACTGATAGGGTTAATCGGGAACCCACACCTGAGCTTAATCCTGAACCTAGAATCGACCCGAATGTGCAAGTGGCCGCCGCAATTCAAAGAATAACTGACTTGTTGGCCCACGTAGTGGAGCATCAGGGCCAACACCCTCCCCATAACCCTGGAAACCCTGGTGAGCATGTTGAGAGCGAAGATCGAGCTCTCGAAAGGTTTCAAAAGTTCTCCCCGCCGAAATTTCTGGGAGGACCGGATCCGGACGTGGCCGAACGGTGGCTGGAGAAAATGGTAGACATTTTTGCGGCCCTACATTATTCGGAGGAGAGACAAGTGACCTTCGCTGTATTCCAACTAGAGGGAGCAGCCCGATCTTGGTGGAATATCATAAGATTGAAATGGGAAAGAGAACAAACCCCAAGAACATGGGCGAACTTCATGAGGGAATTCAATACCAAGTTTTTCCCTCCTCTAATTCAAGAAAAGAAAGAAGACGAATTCATTCGGCTTCGCCAAGGAACTCAAACCGTAGCCGAGTATGAGAGTCAGTTTACTCGGTTGTCTAAGTTTGCGCCTGAATTGATCGTAACTGAACAAAGACGGATAAGGCGTTTTGTCCAAGGATTAAACGTTGAGATTCAAAAAGACCTAGCTGTAGCTCAACTCAGTACCTTTAGTGACGCGGTGGAGAAAGCCCAGCGAGTTGAAAATGCGAGGCTACAGGTTAGAAACTTCCAAGCAAAGAAAAGAGGACTTCCTGGGAGCAGCTCGGAACAAGAGGATAAGAGTACACCTCCTAAGATTGGAAGGGGAAACGGGGGAGTACGACTACCGGAGGTGTCCAGAGGCGTCTCACCGGGGGAATCGGTCTTTGCTACTCGTGGTTCCTGTGGATATTGCGGAGGGCCAAATCACACGGAGACAAATTGTTGGAAGAAAGAGGGAAAATGCCTGCGCTGTGGAAGCGCCGATCATCGGATTGCTAACTGCCCCGCACGACTGCGCAAAGGGAAAGAGACCCAGCAACCAAACAAGACCAACCCTGGACAGTCAGAGAGGGGAAGGACTGAAATGAAAGTACCGGCTCAGGTGTATTGCCTAGAGCCACATCAGGTCCCTGACTCGTCTGAGGACGTAGAAGGTATGATCCGTTGGTTACCTTAGATTTTGATAGATCTCGTTAATAAGAAAATTTCGAGGACGAAATTTCTTTAAGGGGGAGAGAGTGTGAGGACCCGTAAAATTTTCCTATTTCATATCATTTAATTCTATTTCTTTATATGCATTTTCTTTATTTTATTCTACTACCTTAATTTTCTAGACATTTTATAAGTGAATATAGTTTTCTAAAACGTTTTTCTAGTATAAGTTAGTTCGGGTTAGTTTGGAAGTGTATTAAGGACGTGGGACCCGCTAGTGCGATATAATTTTGCCGATTAGGTGATGAAGTATTAAGTGATATTATTTTACAAGATACTAGGAGATGATTAGAGGTTAGCTAGATAGATTAATTATTGGAAGTGAGAAGATAAGCTTGAACCCTAAGTGGTGCCACATGTCGCAACCCGATTGGAGGTTGGACTTGACTAAGCTTTTCACCTTTATTAAAATCAGATTTTGACCCAAAATATCTTCATTTTCTTAGCCCTCTTGGCCGAAATTTTGAGGAAGAAAAAGAGAGAGAAAGTTCACCTTGTCTTCCAATTTCTTGCTCAAATCTTGAAGTCTAGCCATTAGTTTTGGCAAATCACTCCATAAAAGTGCAAGTCCAAGTAGTTTCTAAGGAGGTTGTGGAGCAATTTTGGGAGGAAGAGGCCTAAGTCATCATTTTTCTTGAGATTCCAAGGTAAATTGCTAAGAAATTCTCCTTTGCTTCTATTAGTTGCCTATTAGTGGTTTAAAGTTGGAGTTGTGGTAATTTGATGAGCATATTTTGTGGTTTTGAAGTAGTTTAGGGTAAATTTCAGTTTTATAGTGAGTTTTCTGCCTGTTCTGCCCAGTGTTGTTCGGCCATGATGGAGGCCGAATTGGACTTAGCTCAAAACATGAAAGTTGTAGAGAATTGAGTGTAGAGTATGCCTGTAAATTTTCAGCTCAATCGGAGCAGGATAGCTTATGAAATGACTATTTTACCCCTGCTTCCCTGTTTCTGTCCGGAAATGATTATCCATCTCTGTAATTGGCTCATTTGGCTGGGAAGATGAATGAATTAGCTTTCGATGCCTTCTTAAGAATTGTAGCCTTGTATCTTAGTTTTTGAATGGCTTTGGAATTAACTGAATTGGAGTTGTGTGTGCTGAGATATGGTTGAATAAGTCAGGACTGCTAGATGACTTTTGCAGTGAGCTTCGAACTGGAAATTCTGGAGCTGTTTGGGTAAATTGGACTAGGTTAGGTTAAAATCTGGGTTGAGGTATCTTCATAAGAATTGTAGCCCTATGTGTTAGCTTTCTAAAGCCTCTGAAAACACCCCAATTGGAGTTGTGTAACCTGAGTTGTTGCCGGTTAAAGCCAGTGCTGATAACTAGACTGATCTTAAACTTTTGGATCTGTGATTGGCAAATTCGACTTAGATAAACTATAAATTAGGTTAAGTGGCCTTCATAAAAGTTGTTCCCCTCTGTCTTAGCTTCAAAATGGTATAAGGTTCACCCCGATTCGATAACCATAGCTCCAGTTGTGACTAAATTACTACGAAATGCCAAATCTGCCATTTAGCTTTTGTCTTCAAAATTGATATTTGCTTGTACTTTTGCACTTGTGTTATTCTTGGATGGTTTTGGAGCCTATTGAACGGCTATTGTAATGATAATATTTGTATGTGATTGTGGGGGCTGATTAACGAAAATAAGGAAGCCATATATGGCTGGAAACTTAGTAAACACAAAGGGCATGCCGCCCAATTTTCTAGGCCGCTTAGTTCCTTCAAGTTTGAGATTGATTCTTAATAGATGAACGGCTTTTAGGTCATTCAAGCCCTAGGTCATCCCATTACCTTTTCATTCCGAAATCACGTTTTTGCAACCTTGCATTCGTAGTTCATTTGGATAGGCATACGACTTGTAATCGAGTCTCGCTTGTGCGTTTTATTTACTAGAATCTGGGATGTGAAAACCTCAATTGTTTATTTCGGTTATTTTAGGGTTTCTGGACGATTAAAGTCTTTTGGGGGAAAACTTTTGAAGTATCTGCTTTTGAACTGGTGAGTGTACCACTCCCCCTTATTTGTTCCTTAACTGGGTTTTGTTCATGACATCTGTGATTTGAATGACTGTACTATCTGTTTACTCTGTTGAGACAAGGGTGTACTTTATCACCCTCGTTCTCTTATCAATATGCTCATTTAATGTGGACAATTTGGATCTGTTATCTGTGTTCAATCTACTGCCATTTGGACATTGCATCCAACGACTTTTCGGTTACCTCTGAGCTCAAATCCTGTGGCTAGTTACTCGAGTCGAGCCGGCCAGGGCCTGGTCGATTAGATAACGAACCACGGTAGTCTGTTTTAAGAAATCTTCGGGTATTGAGACTCTGGATTTCTGGTATACTCGAGTATTACCACCCTCTGTTCGGTTGAGGTGTTCGGGCCCGGTAGGGGGTTGTTTGGTGGACGGATTCGGCGTAAAGTGGTGTCTACTGGACGGGTTACTTTATTTGAAAGTTGACGGAGTGTCGACTATTATTCGATCAAGCTCCAGTAAAGCAATGAGAACTTTGGCTCCTGAGAGCCACCTGTATCCTTTCCATTTGATGTGTTTATGTATTTCCCTATCTGGTATATGTAACCGCATGCTCGATACGTGAAATGCCATGATTCATGACTATTCGTATTCTTGGTACCTCATTGAGCGTAAGCTCACCCCTTCCCGTTATCTTTGTTTCCCTTACAGGGCATGTTATTGGAAATCATGATTTTTGGTGAAGCGAGTAGAGCTAATTAGGCATTCTTTTGTACCTTGTATAGCTCCTCGACTTTAGAAACCCTAAATGTGGTATTTGAACATTTCCTTTTGGATTGTAAAACCCTAGAGTGGGTATGTGTAAATATTTCTTCCATGTATAAATGATACACTTTCTTGGAAATGTACTAGTATATTCATGCTCAAAGTTTCTGTATGTTTGGAACGTGTTCGGACGAGTTCGGACGTCAAACGAGAAAAGAAGAAGAAAATCTGCTGGGCACTGTTGAGGAGAATCCGGCCGTATATCCGGCCAGTTATTGGCCGGATAGGTGGCCGGATTGCCTAGGGTTATGAAAAATTTTGGTTTAGCCACTGCCTCGTATCCGGCCAGAATCCGGCCGGATTGTGACGTGGCAGTCACTGTTCATGTTCGTCCCGTTTTCGTTTTCGTTTCGCGCGCTTATTGTTAGCTTTACTTAACGATAGACTTTTCGAACGTTTAGAAATGCTGGAAATGAATGTTTTAACCCTAATGAAGGGTTCTTTACACTTGGTTTAGCACGTGTGACCGATTAGTAGTCCTGGCGAGAGCTGGGCAGGCGGTCCGCCGAACCCTTTGGTTCGCCTTAGGGTGAGGTGGGGCTGTCACACGACAATTGGAACCAAACATTATGGTACAAATGGAAACGTACAAATGCAAGTAAAATAGCTCACATAACCCTACTCAAGTGCACTAAGCTACTCTAAGCAAAGCAAATCCAATGCATCCCAAAATCACATTCCAAATCTCATTTCCATTCACTCAAGTCCAAGAAAATAAACGGACAGCATTTCCCCTTGTTTTTCCTTACTTTCCAAAATACAAACCAGCCACCAAATCATATCATTTAACCACAATTTCAAGTACCAACTATAAGCTATCAAACACCCTTAAACATAACCAATTAAAGCTTTACAACCATCCAAAACCAGGCCCAAATATTCCATCATAACTCAGCACACACCACTCCAATTCAGTTGATTCCAAAGCCATATCAAAGCTAAGATACAAGGCTACAATTCTTAAGAAGGCATCAAAAGCTAATTCAGTAATCTTCCCAGCCAAAAGAGCCAAATACAGGGGCTGATTATCATTTCCGGACAGAAACAGGGCAGCAGGGGTAAAATAGTCATTTCACAGGTTACAGTGCTCTGATTGAGCTGAAAGTTTACAGGCATGATCTACACTCAATTCTCTACAACTTTCATGTTTTGAGCTAAGTCCAATTCGGCCTCCATCATGACCGAACAACACTGGTCAGATTAGGGCAGAAACATTCACACTAAATCAGAAATCTAACCAACTTTCCACTAATCCACAAAATCATCCATTAATCATGTTAGCAAGCCACCATAGGCCACTAATTAGCATCTATTGGAACCAAAAAGGATGTTCTTAGCAATCTTACCTTGAAACCTCCAAGAAAGTTGGTAGCTTAGACTTCCTCCTCCTAAAACAACTCCACCAAAACCCTTAGCCTTCCTTAGCAAGCACTTGTATGGTGTAGTTTTCAATTTGGTTGGTTAAATCACAAGATTTGGCCAAGATTAGAAGCTAGAAATGGAAGAGGTTTTCCCTTGTTTTTCTCTCCATGAAATTCGGCCATGGCAAGGAAAATGAGAGGAAAATTGGTCAAAAAATTTGGTTTGAAGAAAGTTAATCTTCTTGGTCAAAGTCCAACTTCCAATCAAAATATAACATGTGGCCTCTTGAAGTTTCTAAGCTTATCTCCTTCCTTCCAATGGTTCAAGTAGCTAACTAACCTCCAATTATCTTCTAACACAATGTAGAATAATATCACTTAGTATTTCATCACCTAATCGGCAAAATTATATCGCACTAGCGGGCCCCACATCGAACAAATGCACTTCAAGTTATATACGCTAACTTGTACTAAGAAAATGATTTAAAAATTGTACTTACTTGTAAAATGTACAAAACATTTAATATTTTCAAAGGACAGTATAAATATAGGCACAGAAAAATAATACTTGAAAATGTGAAAATTTTCGGGTTCTCACACTCTCTCCCCCTTAAGAAATTTCGTTCTCGAAATTTTACCTTCCGTTTCCTCATGTGATCCCGGAGCTTGTTGCGGTTCTATGGCATATATCTGAGCTGGTGTTGTTGTCCGATTCCCTCGTTCGCTAGTCGGTTTCGGTTTGGCTCCACTTACTTGTTGAGTACCAGCCTCTCGTGGCTGCTTCCTTGGACAATTACTCAGCTGATGCTCACCACTCCCACAGATCAAACACTTTCGCCCTTTCCTCCAACAGTCATTCTCAGTGTGGTTTGCCTTTCCGCAATAGCCACAAGCCAAGCGAGGAATTACGGTTTGGCTTTCGCGAGAAGTCTTCGCAGGTACGATCTGACTTCCTTTGGTAGATCCCTCATATAGTGCTCCAAATGTCCAGGGTGGATAAGGGAAATGGTTTACTTTTGACACTTTGGAGGGCGTTGTCTTTTCCCCAGATTCTTCCGGTATGCTACTAGGTGCGCCCCTTTTCCGCACTTGAAAAGCTTTTACTTGTGCTTTTGCGTCCTCAATTCTTTGTGCTTTGTCAAGAGCTTCCGTAAAAGTATTAATTTGAACCGCCGCTAAAGCTTCTTGAATTTCCAAATTCAAGCCTTGGATGAACCGTCTTATCCTTCTTCGCTCAGTAACCACTAATTCAGAGGCGAACTTGGATAGTTTAGTGAATTTTGTCTCATACTCGGCCACGCTTTGAGTTCCCTGACGCAATCTAATAAATTCGTCCTCTCTCCTTTCTTGGACCAGAGGTGGGAGGTATTTCTCGTAAAATTCCCGTGTAAAGTTTACCCATGTCCAGGCAGTCTGTTCTCTTTCCCATTTGGTCCTAATAACATTCCACCATGCTCTGGCTGGTCCTTCCAATTGAAATACAGCAAAGTTCACTTGTCTTTGCTCCGTATAATTTAGGGCTGCAAAAATGTTAATCATTACCTCCAACCACTGCTCAGCCACATCTGGATCAGGTCCTCCAAGGAATTTGGGAGGATTAAATTTTTGAAACCGTTCCAAAGCCTTATCCTCTCCTATTTCTCTTATCTCAGGGTTCTGGGGTTGATTCACTGGCAATTGGCCTTGTTGATCTACCAATCGCGCGAGGATACTAGTCATTTGTTGTATCGCCGTTGCCACTTGATCTCCGGCCTCAACCCTTGGCCCACTCTCTTGCTCAGTTACTGTTGCTCTTTCTTTACTATGTTCTCGAGCTTGCCTAGCCCCACGGCCACGACCAGCTCCACGTCCGCGTCCACGACTACGTCTCCCGTCCATTCCTTTTTTCCTCTCTCTCTTTTTTTTTCAAAAGGCGTTTTAGTATGCAAATAAAGTAATTGACTAAAATGGCAAGATATAACACACCCAATATGCAAGAAAACATATCAAGTTAAACAAATTAAGCCAAATTAAAAAGTCACAAGTCAAACACATTCAGTAGCAGTGCAGGGCAAAACAGGAAGAAAACGCAACGTGCCGTTCCGCACTCAACTAAAACACTCCCCAATCGATCTCTCACTTCCTTTACTATCCGAACTATACATCCGTTAACACTTTACACTTACTTTCACTAAACATTAGCCCAATCCTGCTTCCCACAAAAGATCGCAAATCCTTAGTACTACCCTCAACTCCCTCGTACTCGGGTACAAGAATCCGAGATAATTCACCACTCGAGCTGGCCAGTCCCAAGTGTAAATTATCTACAATCGAGATTCCTACCGGACGTACATTTCTATTGTCATCAAGTACCCTAAAAAGGATGTACACTTATAACAAGCACGATTCATAACTTATGCTCAAAAGAGCACTTAGTCCTTCACACTTATTTACGGAATTAGGACCATACACCACTTGGCCCAAGCTCACTCCGCGCAGAGACCACGCGAAGCTGCTCTGATACCACCTGTGACAGCCCCACCTTACCCTAAGGCGAACCAAAGGGTTCGGCGGACCGCCTGCCCAGCTCTCGCCAGGACTCGTTCACTCACAACAAAGAAAGTAAAATAAAGCCTCGAGAATAAGCAGAAACGAAACCCAGTCTTGAACCATAAAATTTCATTCACCTCAAGCCCAACCAAATATACAGTCCCAAATGTATACATAAGCATTAAAGTCTTAGTACATTCCAACCCTAATCAAGCACTAGAACGAGATCAAAAGCTAAAACAATACAAAAGGCTAAACTATACTATACAGGTCTCTCGCCCTTGCTCGCAACCCCTGTTAAGGAAAACAAAGACGTGGGATGAGCTAAAAACCCAGCGAGGTTCTATATACTCAACTAAGCAATTAAACAAGGCATTTAACACGTAACAACAAGTAATCCAGATAACATTTACAATATAAAGCGAGAGTAACACATTCATTAAAAGGATACGGAGTCATTCGTTCATTCGTTCGTTCATCGACCCTCCATTCCTTCAATCGTTTAGAAAATTTCATTTGACTTTGAAAACCCCTCCGTCATTCTTGCCATTCATTCGTTCATTGGATTCTCCCCATTCTGGCCAGCGCACTGTCCAGTCCGCACCAAACCACGTGGTAATACTCGAGTATACCAAACATTCATTCACCCAGGGTCACTAATCGCCCGACCGAGTCCGCTTCTGGCTCGAGTCGACCAATAACCGAGGGCAAGGGCCCAGTTCAGCCCGAAGGCTTACATTCATGCGCAAGTAACATTTAATCATTCAATCATTGAAAATTTCTTGTTCATTTAGGTCGAGTGCGATAAAGTACACACTCGCCTAGAAAAGTCGTTTTGAGCATTCATTGAAACATTTAAGAGTTTAAACAATTATAACAAGCCACGTAGTCAATGGAAATATAGCGTACCTCAATCACATAACAAAGTAACAATCCAAATAGTCACAACAATTCACATAGACATTAGAAACAAATCGTATATAGAACACTCACCTAATTAAGCAAAATTACGTCCAAAGTATCCCTCCGGATATCAACTTTGGTCACCAAGAAACCCTAATAACAATCATGAGAAAATATTATGGCTCAACCATCAAAGTGTCTAGTGAATCAAAGAAAATGCGAATAAAACGAGTACAAGGGGGAAGTATGATTTTAAAAGTAAAAGAGTACATTTTGATCAAAAGAATTGAGTAACTAAAAGTTTTCTCAGACAAAACATAGAATTAACCTCAAAAGAGTTTTAGAAAGTTTCATCGGAAAATTTGGAATAGTGCCACGTCAGAATCCGGCCAGAACTTGGCCGGATATCCGGCCGGATTGTCGGCCGGATTCAAGGCAGTGAGCAACTGCAAATTTTTTCTTCTTCCCCTAACAATCCGGCCAGCAATCCGGCCAAGAGTTGGCCGGATATGCGGCCGGATAGTGAACAGTAACTTTCTCTCTTTTTTCGTAAAACGTGTATTTGGCTCAAAACGAACACATTTGCAAAGAAGTAATGTATAACAAGTATTTTGGTTAAAAATCATATGGAAAAGGTAGCCA
This sequence comes from Coffea humblotiana, assembly GCA_023065735.1. Classification (NCBI taxonomy): domain Eukaryota; kingdom Viridiplantae; phylum Streptophyta; class Magnoliopsida; order Gentianales; family Rubiaceae; genus Coffea; species Coffea humblotiana. The sequence goes on from JACYVW010000202.1 coordinate 16,650, forward strand.
AATACCTTGAATTCACACAAAATCTCACTTGTTAAAAATTAGGTTTCGTGGTCGGGAAACCCTAGGCCACTCCTTTTGTTTCGGAACGAAAATGAACACGTATTTGAAATTCGAAACTCGACAATTGGAACCAAACATTATGGTACAAATGGAAACGTACAAATGCAAGTAAAATAGCTCACATAACCCTACTCAAGTGCACTAAGCTACTCTAAGCAAAGCAAATCCAATGCATCCCAAAATCACATTCCAAATCTCATTTCCATTCACTCAAGTCCAAGAAAATAAACGGACAGCATTTCCCCTTGTTTTTCCTTACTTTCCAAAATACAAACCAGCCACCAAATCATATCATTTAACCACAATTTCAAGTACCAACTATAAGCTATCAAACACCCTTAAACATAACCAATTAAAGCTTTACAACCATCCAAAACCAGGCCCAAATATTCCATCATAACTCAGCACACACCACTCCAATTCAGTTGATTCCAAAGCCATATCAAAGCTAAGATACAAGGCTACAATTCTTAAGAAGGCATCAAAAGCTAATTCAGTAATCTTCCCAGCCAAAAGAGCCAAATACAGGGGCTGATTATCATTTCCGGACAGAAACAGGGCAGCAGGGGTAAAATAGTCATTTCACAGGTTACAGTGCTCTGATTGAGCTGAAAGTTTACAGGCATGATCTACACTCAATTCTCTACAACTTTCATGTTTTGAGCTAAGTCCAATTCGGCCTCCATCATGACCGAACAACACTGGTCAGATTAGGGCAGAAACATTCACACTAAATCAGAAATCTAACCAACTTTCCACTAATCCACAAAATCATCCATTAATCATGTTAGCAAGCCACCATAGGCCACTAATTAGCATCTATTGGAACCAAAAAGGATGTTCTTAGCAATCTTACCTTGAAACCTCCAAGAAAGTTGGTAGCTTAGACTTCCTCCTCCCAAAACAACTCCACCAAAACCCTTAGCCTTCCTTAGCAAGCACTTGTATGGTGTAGTTTTCAATTTGGTTGGTTAAATCACAAGATTTGGCCAAGATTAGAAGCTAGAAATGGAAGAGGTTTTCCCTTGTTTTTCTCTCCATGAAATTCGGCCAAGGCAAGGAAAATGAGAGGAAAATTGGTCAAAAAATTTGGTTTGAAGAAAGTTAATCTTCTTGGTCAAAGTCCAACTTCCAATCAAAACATAACATGTGGCCTCTTGAAGTTTCTAAGCTTATCTCCTTCCTTCCAATGGTTCAAGTAGCTAACTAACCTCCAATTATCTTCTAACACAATGTAGAATAATATCACTTAGTATTTCATCACCTAATCGGCAAAATTATATCGCACTAGCGGACCCCACATCGAACAAATGCACTTCAAGTTATATACGCTAACTTGTACTAAGAAAATGATTTAAAAATTGTACTTACTTGTAAAATGTACAAAACATTTAATATTTTCAAAGGACAGTATAAATATAGGCACAGAAAAATAATACTTGAAAATGTGAAAATTTTCGGGTTCTCACACAATTGCCCTCGGCACAAACAATAATTCCTTCCCCGGACACATAAAATTTTTTAGACACTTTATTAAGTGTCTAATGAGAATATAGAGATGATCGTTCGAACCTCAAAACAATTGATGTAGCGAGGCCTTCTCGAGCATCTCATAAAGTTAGCGAGATCTTCTCGAACATCATGCAATCCATTGGTTGCTATTTGGCTCCCAAGAACTTGGTTTCTGTGTGAACACTCTATTCAAAATTCTGTAATTGAAAAAGAAGGGGGGTTGAAGATGACTTAAAATAAATTTCAGGAACGGGTCCATTGCCACCCTTCAGTAGAATGAGATGGGAAGTTTGAAGTGGAATAAAATTGGAAAGTGTCAACAAGAGAAGAAAGGGGGACTCGCGGCCTTTTGTTGTTGAGGGATATACAACTGCAACCGCGCCCTTTTATATTGTTGGATTACCCTCTACTGTGCTAAAATATCAGAAGCCAACGCTTACCAGGCCAATAATTTCATCAAATGTTGTACTAGACATTGTAGAGTCCACATGCAGGCCTGAACTATGGTCCGCAACTCAGGCGCCCTTTCCTACACATAATGACATTTTTAGTACCGACGTTGGGGATAAGATTTACGTCGTGTTGGTGATCAGTTACGGACAATAAAACAAATTTTGCAGCTTTTATCATGAAATGAACTGTATACCAACATGATATGAGGTCACATGCATACACAGTTACACATCGTTGAGGTTAAGTTTCACGATGTGCATGAACCGTAACACCAATATTTCTCTTTGCCATTGTCCTTGTGCAACTGTTTCTTTGCCCAGTGTCAGTTCGAGTAATACTAGCATTCGCTTGGTCAGTTTATGACCCATATTTACTATCTCTGTGAGCCATTCGTGACTCCTGCTGGTTCAATATGTATGAAGGTAATTTTTGTGAGGGTTGCGTTCATACCATCTATTATTTATGATGAGCGTAACTAAGAAAGAACAAAACCGTAATTAATAACATTTTCTCTGTAACAATATATGCACAGTTTCTGAAGCATAGCGAGAAATTGCAAGACTACATTCTTCCCTAAATAAGTGTAGTAGTCGACCAGTACAATATATATAGAAAAAAAAACAGTGTGTCTTGGTGCTTTTGATTCTTGCCACTGTTCCGGGATATTTCACGCCTGAGTTGATAATAGTATGAGATAAAATCAAATATTATTTATACAAATTCGTGTGTTAAGGTAACCATTGAAGCCCTTTCCCTACGTAATTAATTAGTTATAGGCTTTTGGAATTATTAACACAGAACAATTCAACAACTATATCTGTGATTCCAGATGTAAGAGCAACACAACTTATTCAGTAGGTTGTACAGACATCATTGAAGTGGAATATTTTTTAAGTTAGATAAGTGGGTTACAATTGTACTCACGTCTAGTGTTATGAGTCAGCAATAGTTTGTACATGCATTTCGTAAAATTGTTAGGAATTCAAAATTGAATTAATGTCCTGACTAATTTCTAATGTTAGAACTAACTTTTATAATGTAACAAACCATGAAGTACTAACAGTTCACAATAGGTTACAATAGGTTATTTATGTGTTACAATACGTTACAACCACTTAGGCAAGGTGAATAGCCATGATTAATATGCAAATAGGGTAACCATTTTGTTTCAGGAGAGATTATATATGACTACCTACCAGCGACCGTGGAACTCATATGTCTTCCCGTCTAGCTAACGTGGGGTCAGCGAAAAATTGCTATTAGTAGCAGCAATAGGGCGATGGAACCCGAAATCTTCAAGAAGTTTTTCATTTGTCGAATGTCACTCTGGATGCGTTGCACGGGATGCGAGAAAGTGTATGAATGATGGAGTACTGTTCCGGGACTGTCGAACGAGCTTTCCGCGGGAATTGCTTGTCGATTGGGTGAGGTGGGATAATAGTTAGTCTGAACAAGCTCATCATTCCTCCCTATTGGATGAGCCCAGGCGAAAAAAGAACATGCTTTTGTCTCACAAATGAAGTACAGCAAACCCTTCGTTGGTTTCTGCGACTCCACAATCTTCAGGTTAGCCCTTTTCCCACAGTTGCAGTACCGATATTGGTATCTGAACTCACTAGATCCGCCACCAAGATTGCTAGATGAAGACATCTGAACGATGTAAAACTACTTTGGGGCATATGTTAAGAGAATATGGGTCCGAGGATGCGGATAAAGTAAAATTTATGTGTTGATCGGGATGGTTCACACAGGTGGCAGTTACTATGTGGCTCCTCTCAGATATGAAGTAGCAACCATGGAGTGAAACTTGCATAAGTCTTTACGTACAAAGCGTGAAAGTGGTAGTACGAGACATTCAAACAGTGTTACGTAGCGTTAATAACCAGTTACCAAAAACTACAGCTGTTATCGTGAAAGTCACATCTCGAACAGTTACGGTCATTTGCTTTGGTTCAGGTTTACTGAAGCTTTTTTTTAATTATAGGTGGATCTGTTTTACTTTTTAATACTTTTTAATTATAGGTAAGTTTCATTTTGTGCATACAGAGTTACAGTTGGAATCGGATGTTGGAATCAGATTCGGATTACTGTCGTGTTTTTGGGTGGCGTCCCCGGACGCATGCTGGAATCGGATTCGGATTCGGAATCATTCATCCTGAATTTAGAATGGAATCGGAATCATTATCTAACATTTGTTTGGTTCAATGCCGGGAATATATATCATTACTACAGTTGACGTTTGGTTCATTGATTCTCTATAATTGGGATATAAGAAATTATCACTAAATATACATATTAGTATGAATGTATTAGTAAATTTAGTATAACTAATTAATAATTTCTATAGGCAAACATGTATACTTATTAGTATAATTAATAATATTAATTATATTACATAGATTAATATACATTATATAATACATACAACTAATAATATTATTATTATTAGTTTGTAACTAATTAAATTAAATATTATATATATAATTATATATACATATACAAATGTTATAATATAAATATATTACGAGATTTTGACGTAATTGATTTTCATTGTCCATACTCTTCACATTGCCACAAGAAATTGGCATTGGTGCCTTACTATCTTCATTGTCCATACTCTTTATAGTGCCCGTATTACAAGTAGTTAGCATACAGTTACGAAAAATCTAAATAAATATATATGTTCGGCTAATGTTATTACATAAGTCTAGTAATTCGAACCCAATTATTTACATCACTTAAAATCACAGTTTATGGCCACAAGCAATAAATAAACAGTATGACATAAAAAAGATGCTAATTTCGTCGCTAATATGGCCAGATAAAAAAAACTACTGTTTGAAGAACATCCTTTGCTTTTATACACAGCAGAGAGAAGAATTTGCATCCTTAGAGATGATCAAGGCAACCATTTACCCTACCGCGGCGACAATAGTGTCCTGAAACTTTGTATTATGCTCCGAACTACAAAGCCGCGCAGTGTACATAATTCGATATTTCGAAACACTTTCCTGCACAATTTCACCTCATAAGATTTACGTCACAGATTAAGGTATTTATTAATATGTGCTATTGCCCCAGGTAGAGAAACAGATAGTTATAGAGTATGATCGCACCTCAGTAATTCGCACTGCCAATCTTCCAGTCCAGTGTTCAAGAAAGGTCATCGTGAAAACTCCACTGTTGAACCTGAACAGATCAATATATTCTGACTCAGAAATATGGACAATATACTAAAGTGATAGTAGTACACATTGCAATAGCAAGGTATCGGGGTCGTATTGAAAGATCCCATATTTTACATGCTATCAAGCGACTGATGAGGTACATCAGCAATATCGAATTTGAAACTTGCAAAGTCAATTTTCATCCCAAATTTAGCTGTCATTATCAGTCCGAGGGCACGTTGCTGCATGAAACACAGTCAAGTAACTCTTTGTATGATATAAATTAATGAACAACTCCAATAAACAATCATACCAAACGCTTTAGAACTGTAATATCTTTGCTCTTTGCTTGTTGTGGGTTAGGGTCTAGCAGATGGACTATGCGATGTGACACACGGAAGGAGTACATAAACCAGTACCTGTCTACGCACACAGGAACAAGAATCTAAAGCATAGCTAGAAAAAATTTTTTCATCAGCACTAGCATAATAGAGTAGTTTACTAATAACTTGTCAATATATACAAACTCATCAATAGTTACGATAAGGTTATGTCCATACCAACTGACACTTAGATGGATCAGCCGCTTTATCAGGGCCGCGGATCTTGAACAACTTCATAAGCTTAGCAGTTAGGATGTCATCAGACTGTGATTCGAATTTTCGAAGATTGAAAATGCCATCTTGTTAACGATCAGTACAAGGGGATATAGAAGTTTAGGGTGATTTTCACAATTGGTAATGGATTGGTACATGCATTTGTGCATTTGTTCAATAATATTTTATTCAATGGTAGCCATTATCTAACAACAATTTTAATACTTACAACTGCTATAGGCTCGACAATATAGCGTTTAACTCTACTGGTTGTGCTAGTCTCCCCACCCCAATTTATATGCCGGACAAACATGTCCATCACCTGCGTATTCACAGCACAATAACAGAATTGGTTTAGTTACTGGCATTTCAAAAAGCTATCGCTTTATCTTACCAAACCAACACAATGTATTATTTCTCCGGCTGAAAAACTATGCCTAACCCGAGTCGAGACGTGCATGTCATCAGAAAGAGTCCTGAGGTCATCCCGTGTGAGAGAAAGTTGGAACATTTGAATGAGGGTCTCCCTGCCATTACGCGAGACAGAAATTTACTTTTATAATTGGCAGTTGTTAACAACCATGTTCTACAAAAGTGTAAATGTTTTATCATAAAGTTGCATTCACTTTCAGCCAACAAATAGTAGCACTAATAAACCATAGCAATCCCCTAATATGTTTTATTTTACTATCTTATGCATCCCCTAAGAAACGTAACGCGGGACAAATTTTACAACCTTATGGTTAGAATTCATACCATTTAAGCCTAAATATAATTCCAATTGGGAGAGCATAAAATCGCATGAATTGATTAAGAATGGACTGGAGGGATGTAGTTAACAAATAGTAGCACTAATAAATCCTTAAGCGATTTTATGATAACCTCAATATCATATTATAAATACATAGGAACCTTACTTGGGATTCTTATCTACCTCCCATGCGAATGCAGCGATCTTTTTGTCATAAACGCTGATTGTCACGTGTGAAGGCAGAAGGTACTCGGCTGACCGTAGCATGCAGCTTTTCTTCGTTGTCCGAGTTGGCCTGTGCTCATTCTCATCTTCAACAATTGTTGCAGGAGTCAATACATCAGAGAACATAATTCAATATGTAGTTCACACTGACTGAATATTGATTAGGTATGTGTGTTGAAAGAAAATATAATGGGGCAGCACATTGCAATATCGTTTAACCGATCAGCTAAGTATTCTTCAATTGATATGCAAAACAATTAAGTGTTGAGCATAATTTATACTCAATAGTATGAAGGTTTACACTGCACACAACATAATAAAATAAATTTGTGACTACTGGCTTTTAAAATTCTTGATAGCAATTTATTGTTCACTAACCTTTCCTTTTGCGACTATAAGACCGCAACTTTCTCGGTGTGTGTGGCAGATTCATCGGATGCTCGATTCCAACAGGACCTGTTGAGGAAACATGGTGCATATGTTGTGTATCTTCATTCGCAATGCGGTCCGAAGTGCTTGTCCCCTGGACAATATGTGTTTCAAGGGCTCGTGACTCATCTTGGATGATTGTTGGGGTATCATCTGACTTGTACACACTGCCTGAAACGTCCTTCAAATCACTTGTGTTGCCAATATTTTCTGCCGCCTTCCCATCAGTGGTTCTCTCACTTTGCTCTTTTTCAACAGTCTTCTGCCTGTACGAATGTCGGTTTGGTGGTTCAGTCTCATCTATTGATTTGGTTGGGCTCCCAATGCCATCATCATTACCGCCTGCATCTTGTTCTTTTTCACTTTCACCGTCATCGTTGGAGTCCTTTTCTGCTTGTGCCGATTCATATTCCGAATGATCTTCACTTTCCATATCAAGATGTATTTGTTCTGAATCAGCTAGCCTCTGTTTCTGCTTTTCCTTTGAAACGACATTTGTTGCTGCTGCTTTGGCCCTAGGATGAAAACACAGCATTTCTGCAATCTTTAATATCCTTCTTTGGCAACTCACTGTCATGCTGTATACTTCTGAAAGTTCAGCCTGCTTATACATTAACAAATCATAATGAATAACTCGTTTCGACTTAACCAAAACAGATGAAATCATATTATGCATTGATGTGTATTACTTCCTCATAGACCTCACTAAATCTGTCTATTCGTTTTCAATTGGTGAAATATTTTTAAAGAAGAATTATGTACAGTTTGACCATGAAAATGCCTTAAGGTGTATTTGCCACTCGAATTGAAAGAACTTTTACTTAAGCAACAATAGCGCATAATGAAGTATCAATTTTAAAAGTTAGGTAGCTTACAGCAATATCATGATGCCCGCTGTCCATCATTATTCCAACTAGCTCAGGGGGTAGTTCATTTATCTGTGCACCAGATTCAGCCTCTTTCTCTTCATGCGCCCCAATCTACGAAAACGTAATCAAACCATCACTTCATAAGTACAATGGTATTGTGGCCTATATATTCAAAGTAATAAGTTACAACCCATCAATAAAAAAAATTATCTCTCTTACTAGTTTTCCTTTTCCATAACCTCCGAGATTATCGATCTCCAATGCATCCCCGCTCTGAAATTAAAGTATCTGTCCATGCCTTTGCTCTTGGTGTAACTCGAACCACTCTATGCTTTAGTATTGTCACTCGATCAAGGTAATGCACCTGCAATTCAATTGTGGACTGACATATCAATTATATCACCTGCAATTCAAGTACTATGCATAAACAACCTTCATGTGCCTAATTAAAATTTGTTTTCGTTGTATCCCCTACTAGTTAGATCACTTATTAATTTTCAATATCACATAACTAAACTTACCAGTAGGACAAACATGCAGTCCCCAACATATTGGTGTTGCTTTCCGCTTTTTTTTCTGCACTTCTAATATCCTATTGCATAGTACATTTCTAACGTACTCTGCCCAGTTTAATGAGGGCACCTCAGTAACCACCTTCGTGCAATCCCACAACCGGATTTTATGCTCAGCCCGAGTAGTTGGAGCCAATAGACATCCACAAGCAAATGCAACAAATAGTCGCTTGAACTCGTCCCCACTGCTCATGGATACTAACTCCTTTGGCAGCTCTTTCCATTTATATGTTCGGCCGACGTGGTCCAGAATCTCCACCCTCACTGCTATTAGTATCTTCAACTGGTAAGGGGTCGTCATTTGGGATTCCAAGGATTAAACCGATGTCTTTCCTGTTAAGGGTAGACACCATCTCTAAGTAGTTGGAAAGCTGCTTAGTGTAGGATTAAAATTGTCAACCAGCCAGGTTCCTAGGCCGTTGGGAATGGAGCGACACTTTATTTCCAGCAACCCTCCAAACCCCATATCTTTGATTTGCTGTTTTTTTGTTTCATCGATGTTCGATGCTAACCAAACCATCTGATTTGGTGAACAATGAAAGGTGTACTTCGGATTCTATAATCAAGTTCAAGCAGAAAAACTAGTTAGTCATACACAGATTATCACGTACCAACCTATTTCAGCAGCCATGCTTTGTGCTTACCTTAATCTGCTGTTTTTGCGGTATAGTCTTTCCAAGCCGCGCCATTTCTCTCTTGTACTCCTCTTTCTCTTTCCGATAGTTTTCTTTTCGATTCTGTACTTCTTCCTCGCTCAACTTATCATATGCTGCTTTGGCCATTTTATTATACTGCATTGGATGCATATAGTCGTCAATCATGTTATATGTAATTCAGCATTTTCTAACACGGACTAATATCAGAAACCTCCCATGCGGTTTGTTCTAATCATATCTAGCACCCCCGATCGTTTTCGAAATCGCACCTACCATCCCCGGCAGTAGGATGTGACGGGTTCTCCTAATCAAAGGGTGAGAAATTACCCAAAAAACACCAACATCTATCCCATGCCACAAACAACCTTAACTCATTGAAAGTGATGTTATACCATAACCAAAGTGTGTATTGGCCATAATTTAAAAATAATCAATGCAGTATACGGAGACCAATACTCCACTACAAAAACTAAGAAGAAAATTGCATACCAAAAAGATTAAAAAAATTAATAAATTCTTTTAAGAAACTGCTGATAACTGCTCTGAATTATGCAATATTTTTTGTACAGAGTGTAACTCTAATTGAACTATCTGTAAAATTTATCAACACAAATACTATGATTACATATTGGACCCATATCTACACTAACAACTTATCACACTTCTGTTTTAACGATGTACACGAAGTTTACACAAAATTACAAAATGTTCAAAAAATGTTACACTATTTAGGGATGATTGATCTAACAACTGTTCCTATCCCCCTTCCTAATATTAAATAGTCATGGCGTTTGCAAGTAATGTTAACTTTTGGAAGTACACATAGTGCCATTGCTAAAACTGCAATGCCTAAGCCAATAATAACACAATCTAAAAATAGTTCAAAGATGATGGGAATTCATGAGTGTATAGCATCCGCAAGCCATTTCTACTATACAATGGGGTATCGTAATCCATATGTTTCCAAAACACCGTCTACAAGCAATAATCTAGACACTGAGGATTGCAATATTAATAACTCACAAACTCCATTCGACTAGGATGCAGAAAAAAGCTATTTATACGACCGTATTTTTTCAAAAAATGCAGTCGCAGTTTATTTACAACTACAACCACATTCTGATTTGTGGTGCTGCTATTATGAGAATCCATACTCAACTTTTTTATCTCCATTCGGATCAATGTAACAGTTTTTAAACAATGTGTAACTCTATGTGAATTATTTGTAAAACTTACTAACAGAGACGCAATCTATTGTAAAGATATACAAGAAACTTACATAAAATTACAAAATGTTCAAAACGCATTACACTGTTCAAGGATGATTTGATCTAACAACCTTCCCTACCTCGCATCCCTCCAAACGATACATATCATCATACTCCATGGTGTACGAAGATATGTAATTGTATTACAATCCCGATAGTGTCCTATTATTTATTAGATGATCATTTATATATAATAAAAATCAAGATTTATACCTGTTTTGCTGCTATGAAATATACTTATGTTGGGCTATGGGTAAAAGTGGAACAAAAAAAAAAGTCTCTATCCTACAATTCATTTTTTTACTATCATTTTCGAGTCGAGGGGTTGACAATGACACCAAAGTTGTCATTGCAGGGGTGCTAAGTGTGATATCGAAAACATGGAGGGTGCTAGGTGTGATTAGAAGAAACCTCAGGGGAGGTTTCTGATATTAACCCTTTTCTAATTGTGTTTTCTTACTTTTACCGCGCCACAACTTCTCTAATTAATGCTTTATTTACTTCTTAACACATACCTCTGTTATCTTAATTGCCTTTCGCTGGAACGGTGCTTTGATACTCCTTCCTACACACATCAAATATTAACCAATTAGCTGTGAATCTACTCATGATTATTATTTTAAATAAACATCAATATTACCTAAATTTCATCCACGGATTCAACGGTGGAACTGGTTGTCTGACTTCACTTGTTCCCGCTGCCTCTATTCCTTCATTTTCGCCTAAACTCTTGTTCCGTCTTTTGCTTCTTATCCGTGCCATCCTGTTCATGCATAACAATGAATACAATAAACATACATGAACGAAGTCTCAAATACGACATACCAGTTACACACTAAGATTTCTACTCTGTACTTGTTAATCCACACCATGTAACACTTATCCAACACTGTGTTCATGGCATAAGAACTAATACAATCTAACATACATCAATGCAGTATTAAATATGAAATTCCAATTTCAATCTAACAATTCTCCTCTTTCTGGCCGGTACCTGCTACTCCACACCATGTAACAGTTATCCAACACCATGTAACACTTATTCAACACTGTATCATGTACAAGAGCTAATACAATATACATACATCAATGCAATCCCAAATACGACATTCCAATTTCAATCTAACAATTCTCTTCTCTTTCTGGCCGGTAGGTGCTAATCCACACCAATGTAACAGTTATCCAACACCATGTAACACTTATCCAACACTGTGTTTATGCACAAGAGTTAATACAATAAACATACATCAATGCAGTGCCAAATACGACATTCAAATTTCAATCTAACATCTCTCTTTTCTTTCTGTCCTGTACCTATTAATCCACACCATGTTAACAGTTATCCAACAACATGTAAGACTTATTCAACATTGTGTTCATGCACGTGAACTAATAGAATAGACACACTAATAAAGATCAAAATACGATATACCAATTTTACACTAACATTTTTACTCTTTTCTTCTCTGTGCCTGTTAGTCCACAACATGTAAGACTTATCCAACATTGTGGTTTATGCACATCAACTGATACACTAGATATACACCAATGAAATCTCAAATGCAACATACCAATCTCAGACTAACATTTATAATCTATTTTTGTTCTGTACCTATTCATCCACTGCATGTAGCACCCATCCAACATTATTTTGGGACCCATAAACTAACAAACCTTGTAAATATTTTTTACACGCTGAATATGACACACTTAACAGTCGGTTATTCTTCCTAACTTATTTATATTACATGCCAACTCTCCTATCGTCAAATTTCATGCAATCCATTTCATCTTTTGTGGTCCTATTTTTCAAATGCTTCTCCGGTCACATATACGGAGGTAATACTTTCAAAATACCATATAATCTGTCCTTTGCCTCTAGGATTTATCATTTTGTAGACCTTTTCATTATACTATGTACTATGTTTTGACTTTCTTATGTTAATGCTTTACACTTTAACACACATTATCAATGTTTCTCCATGTCACTTTTTTCAACATAACATAATTTTTAGCCAGACTGCTATATGACCCATCCTTCACTGAATTATCTTGTGACTATTTCATTTCGCAGTGTATCATACACTCAACACATTGTACTATCTACTTAGCATATAGTAATTATAACTTATACCCATTTTTAACACCTACGAACTCCCAAACCCATGCACACATTTTCTCAAGCAGTTTGTGCCGCAAGATTTCCCCCTCCTTTCCCACTCTCCTGTTTCAACGCTCAAGGACTTAACACATAATACTCCTATTCCGTTGTACTTATTAATTACTATACACAAAATCGTGAAGTAGTGACATCCCTCTAAGCAATCATCAAACTGTACCCCAACAACATCCACAAGTAAGATCCTTCCACTTTTTTGTCAAACTACAAACGTTACTACATCATCCTAGGACTCAAAATTGTTTTACCTGACTGATTTGCGGTCGTTCACTACTCCGAATCCCACGATCTTCCACTCTTCAAACTTAGGTTCACCTTTCTTCTTCTTTTAATAAACCCGAATCATCAAAAATTTGTCCACGGCTCCACCACTTTTTGCTTCTCCTTGCTAAGATTTTCCTTCAACAATGCCGCACTTCCACAGCTTTTCGCAATGTCACATTGGAGAGTGTTGGCCAATCTCCTATTTTTCTCTGTTATTTCTCCTCTCGTAGCTTTTTGCAAGCAATTGTGAATTTCAGCAACTACTCTCGTTTGGTTTGGGAGGGAGTCTAAGTGCGACTCTTCATTTTCAACCTTTAGTTTTGGGCGGGAGGATGCTTACTAATGGTGCTGACGTTCCGTAAGTTGCCGTTACCCCAAATACGTCTATAAATTTTTTTCCCTTCTCATTTAATAAAACGACGTCGTTTTTGTGCCTTGCTGACTTGGCTCATTTGTCTCCTCACGTTTTTGATTGTGAGGAGACCTTTCGGGAGATGACCGCTCCTGCCCCGTATCCTACTTTTACTACATAGGTAGATGAGCAAAACTCACTTTATAGACTTCTGAACGCAGTGTCAGTGTCAGACGCGGAGCTAGACAATCGGACGTCGATAGGCTTAACGGCTTGTTTTCTCTACATTAAATGCAAGAACACCAATTTTCAACACCTATAAAAGGTAAAGTCTGGAGAGTTAAAAAGAATTGAATATAAGCTTTTAGAGTGTTTTTTAACAAGAAAATATTCTCCTTCTCCTTTGTACTCCTTGTGTGATTGTGTAGAGAAATAACTTTTAGTTGGTTGGTTAGCAATCAATTGTAGTATAGTTAGGATTGACTTGAGAGAAGTTATAAAATTCTTTGACCTTAACTAAAGAGTGTTTAGAATGAATAAAGAGTGAATCTTCTTATGTACTAGGTAACTTGTGACACCATCAATTGAAGAGGTTATTGAAATGGATTCAATATCAAGTTTCAGAGAAACTTGAAAAATTTGTCAGCTTGTAATTCCTCTCTTTTATCAGCTTCTTATTGTTCTCTCTGCTACTTGTTTGGATGATCTTCATTGCTCTTCCTTTTTTATCTTCATTAAATTGTGCTTGCTCACTTGTGTGATCAAGTAGACAACTTGGTAAGTTTAAATTTAGGCAAAGATTGGCCAAACCTGACTAGATTCATAATCAACCTAAATTCACCCCTTCTTAGCTTACTTAGACCTTACAATTGGTATCAGAGCATCTTTTGCTAGAAATTAAACTCAATTGGTTTAGGAGGAAATATGACAACTAATAATGCTTTGTTTTTAGAGGGTCAATCTATCATTAGACCTTCCATGTTTAATGGAAACAATTATGTTATTTGGAAAGATAAAATGGAAATATTTATGCAATCTGTTGATATAGAGTTGTGGTACATAATAACTGAAGGTCCTTATAGCCACCATTTTGGTTACTAATATGGGTAGGAATAGATCTAAAATTAGAGATAAATTGAATGATCACGATAAAATCAAGTTCACTTTAAATGCCAAAACTATGAATGTGTTGTGCAATGTTTTAGATGCAGATGAATCTACTACAGTTAAAGATTGTAAGTCGGTTAAAGAAATTTGGAATAAATTAAAGAAATCCATAAAAGTAGTGACAATGTTAGAGAATAAAAGAAATCCTTACTTGTTACAAAATATGAGTCGTTCAAAATGGAACTGCATGAGAATGTTGACAAGATGTATTGTGGATTCAATAACATTATTAAAGATCTTGAAGTGCTTGGTAAAAATATATACCTTAAGTGAGAAAAATAGAAAATTTTGATTGGGAGAGTAAAATTATGGCCATAGAAGAGGCTAAAAATTTAAATTTTATATCTATTGAGTGTCTTATAAACTCTCTAACCTCCTATGAGTTGAAACTTAAATATTAAGTGCAAGAGGAGGAAAATACAAGAGTCAAGAGAAGTCTCAAGGCTTCTCAAGAAGAGGATGATTTGCTCTCCATGGATGGTGAAGTTGTGGAGATGGATGAGAACAACCTCACCTTCCTTACCAAGAGTTTCAAGAAAATCTTTATCAACAAAATGAGATTTAGAACAGGAGAGTCAAGCAACAATAGCAGCAATCAATTCTCCAATCCTCCAAAAGGCAAGGGAGAGTAGGAGATGGCCAAGAAGTAAAGTGAAAAATGCTATGAGTGTGGCCAAATGGGACATTACTGGAATGAGTGTCCAACAAAGAAGAAAAAAGAAGCTAGAGAAGATGGAAAACAAAACTTCAACAATTTTCAAATATCATGGATTGATAGCAACTTAGATGGAGAAATTGAAAAAAAAAGGTGAAAACAGTCAAGTGGCATATATGGTCATGGGTGATGATGAGGTATCTTTTAACTACTCCTCACTTGAAAAAGACAAAGTTAATTATGATGATAATGATGTAGAAGCTTTTGTGATGAGATTGCACAGTAGTTTGAAAGAATCATATGCAAAAACTAAGAAGTTGAAGATCAAAACAAAATGCCTTGTTATGTGAGGAACTCAACCTTTTTCAAGAAAATAAGAGATTGAGAAAAGAAAAATGATAATTTGAAGAAAGCCAAAGTCAATATCATTTGCAACAAGGATGATTCGAAAAAGAAGTTGAATGAGAAAATAAAGTTTTATGAAAAAAATCAAAGGAGAGCAAAATTTGTTGAGAAAAAGAATGGATACCTTAAGTGATTTTCTTTAGAATTGAAAACAAAACATTTTGCAAAAGAAAGATGCTAAGAAAATTCTTGGTAATAATGAATTCACTATACATCAAAAGAGAGGAATAAGCTTCATTAAGCCTACTCTTGTGAAAGATTATAATACTATATGTAATTATTGTTGTCAATTTGTTCATATGAAAAATGAATGTTATACGAGCAGAAATTTGAGATTTGGTATGAAGGCTATGTGGATGGTTAGAACTTCCACTGACTCTTATGAACCCAAGAATGAAAGGGTAGGGGTGTGCATTCGGTGTAAAATCAGTAATTCGGTGCACTGAATTCGGTGAATTCGGTTATTCTACCTCTAGAAATCTAAAACCGTTTTCAATTCCGAATTGGCCATAACCGAATTCATTCCGCAACTGATTTCAAATTCGAAAACAGTAATGAATTCGGTTAATCCGAATTCATCTATAAAAAAAAAAACCCTGTTATCAACTTAAGTTTGCAACGCTGCTTCTCTACAACTTACAGGCTATGAGGCTAATTGCAAACTAATATTCTAATTGCAAACTTTCAGGCTACAAGCCTACAACACCAATTCAAAGGAAATCAACGTCCAAATTATTACACACACATTACAAATGCCAAAATTCATCAACTACAAATCTGGAGTGCCAACTGCCAATATACAATACAACTACAAGTTATTCAAAGTAACACTAACACACACTTTTCTTGTATGGGCCTCGCTTCTTTGGCTCTTTTCCTCCTGAATCTGCCGAGCTAGGAGCTGGAGTTGGAGCTGGAGCTGGAGTAGGACTTTCAGCTGACCAATCTGGTGATGTCATGACTTGGTTGGGATTGTTAGTACTTCCAGTAGACATGACTGCAATAATTTGGAGAATAATGCAAAAAATCATGTCAATTGCAAAATCTCAGCTTTATGCCTAAAAAAAACAAATTCAGTATCAACTTCACCAGATTTGCATATAATGCACACAAAGAAATTGGGTCAGGGACATTTTATCATATTACTTTTGGATAGAAACCTGTTCAGCCCAAAAATATTCTCCTGTTGGATCAAGACTTAAATCTAGGTTGTAGGCTAATATAATATTCAAGGCCAAGAATAGACTAGTTTCAAAGAAGCACAAGTGCATAACTTCATCCAGAATGTTGGCAAGACCCATTAATTAAGAGAATCTCCATGGACAAAAGGTAAAATTTTCATTTTAGCAAGTTTTTTCCTTTTTAATTTTTCTAACGGGTAAAAGGTGGAATTTTTCCCCAAGGTCTTAACTTTTAAAGGCTGCACAACTGGAGAGAGATTTCTTGTGTATAAAATACAAAGCTTATGTTATATCAAATCTAATCTAAACTACTACAATAGTGAGAGTTTGCAATTGGAAGCTCAGATTTCGTCCCCTTATCAATTTAGGATAACAAATTTCCTAGTCGATCTTGGCCATTTTACTGCCAGAGATGAGCACAGAGCACTTACCTAAGCGAGCCAGAGATGAGCAGTGATTGGTGCTTCGGCTTCGGCACTCAGCAGCGATGAACCAGCATGGCAGCGATGAGCAGCTTCGATTTGGGCGGACTGGCGGAGGCCGGAGAGCAGCTTCGATTTAGGAATTGGGACTTGGGAGTGAAGCTGTGAAAGCCCTAGGTGAAGGCACTACCGCAACAGTGATTGTTCAAATTATTAGCTGAAATCCGACTTTTCCCAAATTCACCCGAAGTGATTGTGTAATTTTTAATTTACAAATTGGGGCTCTTAAATTATAATACATTCATTATGCTCCTCAATGATTTAAAAATTATTACTGATTTGATCCCCAAATTTATTCATAATTGAACACATTACTTATGTTCTAATCATTTTGTGGTTTAATTGGCATTTATTTGATCACTTATACCTAGAATCCTTAGTCTATGATTTAAGGAACTGTGAGGACTCGCAATTTTTCTTATTTTAAACTTCTAATTTCAGCTTATTTAATTATTTATTTGGCCAAATATTCCGAATATTATTTTCTAATCTTTTTAGATCTAATTACATGGATCTATAGCTTAGTTATATTTTTAAAGTGACTCGTTTCAAAATTTAATTTTTGGAAACTCGTTAAGTGTGAATAGTGAATGCACGTTTGGAAATAAAAAAAAAATTAATTCGAGGATACAATAAGCTTGAAAATTGGAGACTTGTATATTAGTTCTAAAGTGGTTATTTTAAGTTTAAATACTCAAGTGATAGTTAGTTATACTATCGTTATAAGAATTTCTTAGAGATTTCGCGTTATCGCGCACAAGTCTGAAATTCGCGTTTTCGCCGCGCGCGACTAATTGGAGGATTTTAGAAATTATTTTTAGACTATTAAGAGTGAATAATATTAGTATGAATATAAGTGCATTAGATGTTTAGTGCACAAGTGAAATAAACTCGATAGGAATCGAGCACGAAACGCGCGAGTGTGCGCGCGGGGAGAGAGTTGACTTTTGGAGCTTTCTTAGCCACTCATTTTAGCTTCTAAAGGAAGCTTAATTACAACACAAAACCCTCTCTCTTAAGCTCAAGAACAGCCGGCAAAAGGAGAAGAAAAACAACTCCAAAGTTCATCAAATTTTCTCTTCATTTCACCTCCAAACTTCCACCAAATCACATCAAAATTTAACCACTCTTAGCTAAGCACTTGGTAATCATCTTAAGCTACAAAAGGAGCCTCATTTCCACGGTTTTACTGAGCTTAAGGAGGCCGAAAATTTCTGCTAGAATCATCAACTAAGGTAAACAACGATCAACCTTGAAAATCTTGGTTTATGGAAGTAGTCTTGCACTTATAAGTTCATATGATCATGTGGGTAGCTTTATTTATGGTGAAAATTGTTGTGTGGGCTCTATGAATTCCCACTATGACTTGTTGGGCTAATTTGATGAGTTTTAATGTTGTTAATGTTGGTTTAGTGCTTAAATTAGTAGAAATAAGTGAGATTATGAAGGGAAGTTCAAAGGAGGGAAATGTGGAGGCATCAACAAGCGGAAAAGATTTTGGCTAGTTGATGCCTTAATCTTTATTGATACTTGTTGTTTCGAAATTTTTGGTGTTAATCACCTATCAAATGCATCTTGGATGTTTAGTAGACTTTTTCTTCAAAAATGAACCATGTTTGAGAAAATTTCAATGGCCAAATGTTTGAGAAAGGGAAAAACATAATACAAGGCAGATTGCCTTGGAAATTTTAGAAACTTTAGTGGCTTTGTTAACTAGCTTCCCGAATGAATTTTTCTATGAAATTTGACAGAGGAATAGAAATTATATGGTAGGATAATACTACCAAATTTGGTGCCATTCTGAGTTCATTTCGATGCCCAACTAAAGTCCCAAATTTTAAGTTTCAAATCTGGAAATTTGTCCAGTGAACTTCATTTTGTGCCAACTTTGAGCTACTATATCATGGTGCTCAAAACTCTGATTCTTGTTTTGTTTGTTGGATTTTAAAACTTGTTTGCAACTCTAATTGATTTCCAAATTTCAGAGGCTAGATCGAATTCTGGGATTTTTACCGAATTTTTCAAAGTTAGCCGAAAACCAACCCCGAAACTGCCTCGGTAGCCCAAAACAGTAACTTTGAGCCAATTTTTGAATGTCTTCCATTTGGAATCATGGAACAATGTCTTCTAGGAACTTTTAGTACTTTGGAATTAGTTTCCAACGGTATCAAGTTTTCAAATTTTGGACATACGGAGAGTGAGATACGACTTTTCAAAGATCGAACCTCAAATCTGAAATTTTCAAACTTGACGGGAATTGAGTTTTTGAAACTCTTCCCTATCCTTCAATACTAATTGACCATTTTGGGACTTGTCTACATGAATTAAATCCGTTTTTCCTTGTGTTAATAAACACTACTTTTGAACCTTGAATTTTGAGCTAGTAAAGCTCCATTCCATGGTATTTTCTAGATTGTACAAGTGTACAATCCCTCCCTTGATAAGAAAGGATTTTTTAGTAATAGTGTGTAATAGATAACTATTGTTTGCTCAGTGCTCAAGGAGACCTTCACGAGGATCTCGACGGGAAACACCTAAAGACTTGTTCACGCACTCACCCTCTTATTTTGATTGGTGAGTGTCAAGTGCATGAATTTGCTGCTAAGTGGTTAACTGTTTTTTTTATCCGTTATGTGAATTTGAAGTTTTGAGACGAGGGTGTACTTTATCGCACTCGTTCTCTTTCAAACGAAATTATATTTGTATTTTGCTATGTGAATTCATATTCGATTTGTACATAGTAATGTGGATGAGATTGGTATTTGTGATTCGTATATATAATTCGCATTTGTGATTCCTATTTGTAATCGTCGATTTGAGCGTTGCTCATCGACTTATATTCGTATTCATATTCGGGGGACGCCCAAACTCGTTGGCTAACTTTGTGAATCGAGCCAGCATGGGTTTGGTCGATAAGCTTAGCAAACCATGAGATATTCGTAGGGCATGATCTATTGGAGAGATCTTGCTCGGCATTACTCGTGCAGTATTGCCATGATATACTCGAGTATTATCAAAAAATTTGATGAGCGGGCCCGGTAAGGGGGTGTAATGGTGACGGGATTTGAAGAAAAGTGGTGTATCTACGGATTTGATACTTATGTGGTTTGATGGAGTGTCAACATGAGATGTGATCAAGACTCCGACTCGACTACGTGGAATTTAGCTCCTGAGAGCTACAGTATCCTTGAATTGTTTCTGTTATTTTTTTTTTGGAAATGTGAATTATTCGAACTTATAGCTTTACTTACTATGTAATTTGTGGCTATTTGGATTGCGTGTTTGCATGTGTGTTTCTTGGCCTCACTGAGTATTGGCTCATCCCATTAGTTTGTTTTCCTTAACAGGAACCCGATCGGAAGGAGTTAAGCAAATGCCGACTTGAGGCACTTTTGTATTAGTGTTTTGATTGTAAGCGACTAGACACTCTTGGATGTGGTATATTTTGGGGAAAGTGATTGTAAATTTGAAATTGTGATGTAAGACTGGATATTTATGTATGGAAATGATTTCGTACCTTTATTTCGACTTTCGTTGTTAGTACTAGACTAGGTTTGAATTGGATTTGTTTCGAGTCCTGGCGAGAGTTGGGCAGGCGTCCCACGGATACCCTTTGGTTCGCCTTAGGAAGAAGTGGGGGCGTCACAGGAACACATAAAAAGTGATTAATTTAAACTAGAATAAACCTTAGACTGTACAATGATTGGTGATAATTTATGAATTATAATTTACAATGATTAATAATAAGTAATATTAGTTAGTAGTTACAATGAATTTATAATTTACAATGATTAATAATAAGTAATATTAGTTACAAACTTACAAAATACAATGATTAGTGATAAGTTATATTAGTTACAAACTTATAATTTATTTCAAATCAAAATAAACTTATTTACTTACACATGTTATTGTGAAAGTCAATACACTAATACATTGATTTGCAATTCACATGCATTTACTTACACTGCTTAGTTATCTTGTCTATACTTAAAGCCTTAAGATTAGTAAATAGATAATATGAATTTTAACTTATTTGATAACTTATACCTAGAATCCTTAGTC
This sequence comes from Coffea humblotiana, assembly GCA_023065735.1. Classification (NCBI taxonomy): domain Eukaryota; kingdom Viridiplantae; phylum Streptophyta; class Magnoliopsida; order Gentianales; family Rubiaceae; genus Coffea; species Coffea humblotiana. Next base: position 37,958 of record JACYVW010000202.1, read on the forward strand.
TATGATTTAAGGAACACATAAAAAGTGATTAATTTAAACTAGAATAAACCTTAGACTGTACAATGATTAGTGATAATTTATGAATTTATAATTTACAATGATTAATAATAAGTAATATTATTTACAAACTTACAAATTACAATAATTAGTGATAAGTTATATTAGTTACAAACTTATAATTTATTTCAAATCAAAATAAAACTTATTTACTTACATATGTTATTGTGAAGTCAATACATTAATACATTGATTTGCAATTCATATGCATTCACTTACACTGCTAACTGCTTAGTTGTCTTATCTATACTTAAAGCCTTAAGAATTAAGATTAGTGAATAGATAATATGAATTTTTATGTTAAATATGTAGAGTACACTAATACTTGCAAGTTACAGATTACGCATTCAAATATTCAATAATTCAAACATGAATGATGTATCAAATTACCAATATCTAAATTCTAATTACTAATTATGTTTATTGTTTAATATTTAGTATTATACATATATGTATTAATTATTATCTAATTCTAGTCATGTTACTCATGTATAAAATAATAAGTATTATAGTTATCTTATATTGTTATCATGTTATGTATTATTATATATTTGTATTATTATAGTCATATAACAATTAACAAATACTAAAATAATATATTGTACATTATCATATATTTTTATATATTTGTATTATTATATTCATATAACAATTAACAAATACTAAAATAATATATTGTACATTATTATATATTATTATTATTATAAGTACATGATATGATGATAATACCATATACTAATTATTATTAATAGCATTTACCTATATAAATAGATTATTAGTAGTATATACTAATACTAAATAGCATTTATCTATATATTATATAATTTTATATACCAATTTGGTAATTCGAATGCGGTAATGCGGTACCCGATTTCAATTACCGAATTTGAATGCGAAATCAGTTATTACCAAATTCATAATCTCATTACCTATTTCATACCATATTAGAATTCAGTGAATTCGGTATGTACCGAATTTGTACCAAATTACCAAATACCCGATTTCAAATTACCGAATTGAATTTAAAATCGGTTATGAATTCGGTATGAATCGAATTTGCTCACCCCTATGAAAGGGTACCAAATATTATTACTTGATCTTGTGTGTAGATATGTTTGAAGAGCACCACAAATGAATAAAAGTGGTTCATTGATAAGGGATGCTCAAGGCACATGACTGGTGATGATTCACTTTTCATGAAGAAATGGGAAAGTCACCTTTGGACATGACATAAAGGCAAGAATAATTGGAGTAGATGACATTGGTAAAAATGGTGAAACTCGCGATAAAATTCAAGTTTGCAAGAAAATTACAAGGCAAGAAAAATATATAACAAATATGAATTATATGAATTTTTAGAAAATATAGGAGTTACATTCTTCGATATTTTCTCTAATTTGTAGAGTGCTTCCTTCGATTCTTCTCCTTAAACATTCATCCAAGGGTTTCACAGCTTGTTCTTGGATCGATTGTTGATTCCTTCAAATCTTGATATAGAAGATTTGAAGAATTTGATGAATTTGAACGCTTGAAGATTCAAGTTTTGATGTGAGGAAGAATTAAAGAACTTGAAGATGCAGAGCCTTCATAGCTTTGGACCTTCAAGAAAATATGAAAGTATGAGATATGTGATGTTTGAGTTTTGGGGGAGGACCCCCAATTTATTAGCTACAGAATATGGTAGAAACTGAAAACATGTATGCCATTTATTGTAATACATGCAGCCATATTAGGATTGTACTACTTGAAATATTATCTCTTCATTTTATATTTATTAATAAAAAGATAATATTAATGAATATTTCCTTGATTGGCCAGACTTGTAGGAACATATGATGTGGCACAATTTAATTGGACAAAACATTGCAGTGTATAAGACATATACATGGATTAAATAACTCTAAATATTATCTCTTTAATAAAAAATAATTATTTTGATATTTATCCATAATTTTGCTAAGTCATATAGACATATAACATGACATAATTTGATTAGCAGAGATACCTCAGTATTTTTAATTGGTCGGGACACCTCAACTTGACATATGGAGAGACACAATTGTTTGCTAAATAATCAAGCTTCTAAGTGTGTATGACATGTGACAATATCCAATTAAAAAAATAAGCTAGAGAAATAATTTATAGGCCAATGGTAATTTTTTAAATTAATTAAAATTCCATTGTCTACAAATACCCCCTCGAAACTTGTTCGTGAATGCTGAAGATTGAAGCAAGATTTGAACGAACAAACTTCAACATTTTCTTCCACATTGATTTAAGTGCCATAAGATTTGCTTCTCCAAATAATGCCCATAAATGACTAAAATCTGGAGTCAATCGCTTATTTTAGCGAGAAGCTTGGCGGGGCAACGTTAAACTACTCAACGTATGATAAGGAGTTATATGCCCTAGTTCGAGCATTAGAGACGTAGCAACATTATTTGCTGGTTAAGGAGTTTATGATTCACACGGACCACGAGTCTTTGAAGTATTTGAAGGTGCAACACAAGCTGAACAAGAAACATGCTAGATGGATTGCCTTTGTTGAATCATTTCCGAAACATCATCAAATACAAGTTTGATAAGACAAATGTCATCACCGAAGAACTGTTGTGCAGGTACACCCTATTCTCTACTTTAGATGCAAAAATTCTAGGGTTTGACTTTATTAAGGGCTTGTATCAAAATGCCGCTGACTTTGGAATGATTCATGAATCTTGCAAAGCACCTCATAAGGGTAAGTTATGGATGCCTTTACAATGTCGACAAGCTATGTATTCCCATGTGCTCAATTTGAGAGTTGTTGTTGAAGGAATCACATAGTGGGAGATTAATGGGACATTTCGAGGTATCTAAGATATATGCCATTTTGCATGAACACTTCTACTGGCCGCAGATGAAGCGGGATGTGGAGCGCTTCGTTGACAAATATATCACATGTCGGCAAGCCAACTCTAAGGTACGTTCGCCTGGTCTATACACTCTGTTGCCTATACCTAAGGAACCATTCCATGGATTTTATTGGATGGACCTTTCCATGGATTTTACACTGGAGCTACCTTGATTTAGGCGGGGTAATGATTCCATCTATGTAGTCATAGATAGATTTTCAAAAATGGCGTATTTCATTGCTTGTCATGAAACTGATGATGCATCTCACATAGCTGACTTGTTCTTTATGAAAATAGTGAAATTGTATGGTGTTCCTAGATCCGTAGTGTCTGATAGAGATGTTAAGTTTCTTAGTTATTTCTGAAAAATCTTATAGTCTAAGTTAAGAACTAAGTTGTTATTTTCAATAACTAGTCACCCGCAAACTAATGGTCAAACAGAGGTAGTTAATCGAACTCTCTCTACCTTGTTGCGAGCCAGATTTGTAAAAATCTTAGGGTGTGGAAAGAGAGTTTATCTCATGTCGAATTTGCATATAATCGCACTATATATTCTTCTACACAATATTCACCATTTGAGGTTGTATATGGTTTTAACCCACTAATGCCTTTAGATTTGATGTCTTTACCTGTTTCTGAGCAAGTGAACTTAGATGATAAGCAAAAGACAGAGATTGTCCAACAGCTTCATGAGACTGAGCTAACATTGAGAAGCAGACAATGCAGTATGCTACGCAGGTGAACAAGGGGCGTAAGTGCGTGGTGTTTGAACTAGGTGACTGGGTTTGGCTTTACCTCAGAAAGGAACGTTTTCCACTCCACCATCATAACAGGTTGCGACCACATGGAAATGGACCATTCTAAATACTCGAGTGCGTCAACAATAATGCTTACTTGAGCTACAAAGTGAGTACGAAGTTAGTACCACATTTAACATGTCTGACTTAAGTTCGTTTCTTGCAGGCGACGAGGTCGATTTGAAGGCAAATTCTTCTCAACAAGAGGGGATTGATGGAGTTACTCAAGCTGCTCAAACTGCTGATTTGAGGGCAAATTCTTTTCAAGAGAAGGGGACTGATGGAGTTACTCAAGCTACTCAAACTACTCAAATCGATCTCGTAGTGGTGCCGGTGGATCCAATAACACGAGCTTGAGCCAAGAGACTTAATGAAACATTACAAGTCATAATTCAAGTTGTACAAGAGTCAATTGGAGTACCTAGCCTGGTCCAAGAAGGAAATTCGAGCTTCGTTAATTGTCTTAATATTGTGGGTGAAGAAGGGCCTTGAATTCCGACAATTTCTAACTTAAATGCTCAGCATTGTTTTCTTTAGTTTAGCTATTTATTTGGGTCGGATTTTAAGTTATCAATCAGACCAACTTTAGTTCTTGGATCCGCCTTTATTAGTAGGAAAATGGGTAGGGTTAAAAGGTCCAATTAGTAGTGTCTTGTTTGTCCTAGTTTCGTTAGGAGTTTTGTATCAAGAAACGATAAAAACATCATTGTTTCTTTTCATGAATAACAGAAAACATATTTCAGAATTTTCTTGAGAGAATCGCTCTCTTACCTCTACGAGTTTTCCTTGAATATCTAGAATCTTCTTCTGTTCATCGGTTTATCAATCAAGTTCATTATCCTTGATTGTGGTGCCTTCTATCGTCCTTGGATTCGCTAGTCCGTATGGTTGTGGGTCAAGTCGTTCGCAACCACAGGGATCAGAGGGTCCTAACAGGATTTTCCTCTATCAAACTTGCATCAATCATCATTGGTCCGGAGTTAGATTGATCATGAATATCATTCGCCAACGGGCTCATATCGGAAACCCTCGTAACAAAGCCTTGGAACGACCAAATTCCTTGCAACCAACAATGAAGAAAATCCTCGTCCAATTCAAAACATATTAACACATTCCGATAATCTACAAGACCTATATTGAAGGAGCTTTTGAAACTGACTACTAAGAATTCTTTTCGTAGTGCTTCCACGGCTGTTTGGCCTTTTGAAAATTTTCCAATTAGAGAATACTTAAGAAGAGATGAGAGCTACTAAATTTCATCTGTCGAAAAGAATACCGCTGGTTCACACCTTTGAGAGCTAGGTGCCTTGAGAATGCCAAGAGAGCAGGGAATTTGGGCATTAATAGGCATAAAAGCTTCAAAGTTACCGGGCTTAACATCTGTTTTTATCTAATTATGACAATAACAATAGAACTAGTGCTTCAACATTAATTGATAAAAATTCATAATTGTTGTTGACAAATACTCATATTATTACACCCTTGAATGATTGACTCGGTGTCAATATTGTTGAAAATATCGCTCTCAATGTATAAAAATTAGTCTCATATATATCATAAAAATATAATTGATGAACTATTTGATAGAATATTACAAGTTATATGTAAATAAAATATGTTTTCTTCATTAAAGATAAAAAATGAGTCAATACATAAATTTAAAGCTATAAGAGTAGAATTTACAAAGTACTATAAAACTAACAACAATAGCGCTACAATCGTCTAAATAAAAATATTGAATTATTATTAAAAAAAACTATAGTATGCTGTTTTACTAGCTTGTATGATTGCGGAAAAATTTTGTAGAATGCTATACTTGTTGTTCTACAATTCACTAAATAGTTTGTTTGATGGAGATATTTTGAAAGACGTTTCATTGTTCTGATGAGATGTGTTGGATATTTTAATAAAAAAAATGTCACATGTTTATTTTCAATTTAGACACATTAAATTACAAATTCTTCAATAAATTTTTAGCTACAATTTCAATCATTCAAAAGTGTAACTTATATCTATAAAGTGAGATTTATGTCTTGAATTGTGTAACCTATGTAATAATTAGGTTTATGAATTTATTTAGTGAATTTTTACCATTATACAATGAATCTAGACCTTTTTAATTTGTAGTCGAAAATATGAGGTATTTATTCCACTTAATGTTGGTATTTTAATACTCTGAATTTCTTAGCCCTATAAATAGAGATTTCTATCAACCAAGTTTGACATATACTTTGCTATCTCTAGACTATTTTCAATTTTTCATTCACTACTATAAGAGTTTATAGGGCAAAGAACAATATTGTGTGAGATTATTATCTCATTTTAATAGTGTAGATTGGAGTAAATTACAATGAAATAGGTTGGCCTATACCCTGGAGGTGAAGTGTTGAAACCTACTACACCAATAGATACACCGTAGGGACCCGAATCGTTTTAAAGAGAGCAACCTAGTTTGTACCTCAACTATTGCCAAACTAACTTTATGGTACAAATTATTTCTTTGAGGTAAGAAATTATTGTTAATTTCTTTGTTAAATTTGATTAGAAAATTATTGTTACTTGTATGATTAGTTTAGCTTAGAACCAACAATGTTAAGACAATTAGCCTATTGTTAAGAAAAAGAAAATATATTACCGTCTATCATATTGTATGAATCTGAAGATACAAAATTTACTATAGTGTAAGACTGGCTTATGTCAATATTCTAACCATAGTTTAAACTAATTGGATAGTTGACTTTTAGTATGAAATTTTCTTGCTTATGCTAGCATGTGCAATTTGTCCACTCTTTAATACATTACTGTTTATTGGTTGATACTTGGACTGTGGCCTTTTGCAGAATTACCCGTAAACCAAAAGAATGATAGTGAAGGAACCCTGTTAATACTATATGGCATATCCAACTTATAAAGAGGTTAAAGAAAAAGTGCATGGATCTTTTATTATTTGAAGTACTGAAACTTCATGCTTGAGAGTTTTGAATTCGTACGAAAGGCATACAATGCTAGCATGAGACTTTTATGTCCATTATCTTCTGACAATATGCCAGAAGGCCAAGGTGTCGCACTAACTTCATGACGCCAAATATTTATGGAGATTAATATCATATTTGAGGGGTAGCAAATCTGGAACAAAATTCATTGATTTGTATTGTGTGATTTATCTTAGTTTATTTAGATGAACTTGTGACAAAAGTGGACAGGAGCTTTCCTTCAACATAATGAATTGATTCACACTTGCTTTAGTTAATTGGCTGCTAATAATATTGTATGTTCAATTTTTATGATTTAGTGATAAAAATCTCAATTATCAGTAGATTCATATTCTTAATAGAAATGGTACGTGTATCATATGATTAGCTAAGATAGTATTAAATTGCATTGCGGTTGGTTTATCTCTAGCCTCCTAGAAATGTTTCAACATTTTGATGCATTCATTTCTGAATTACATTTTGTCTAATATTGTTAGATCAATAATAACTATTAGTGTGACATCATGGAAGGCATATGGGAGTCCAATTTATTTGAATCCCCAAATTTGGTAGTAGGCGAAAATAGATTAACATATAAGTATGATAAATAGTGGGGGTAAGTAAATTCCTATGGCTAGTATGAAATTTGTTCTTAAATGCTGTAAGCAGTAGTTTTGTTAAGTGACTATCTCAAGTTATTTTTTCTGTATTCATTAATGCCTTCCTTGAATTATTATTCCTTGTTGGCATGTGCTGATGAAAAGGAAAAGTTGGAACTGGAGCATTATGAAGTGATATGATGCATTACTACACCTCTATCTTGGAAGGTGAAGGATTTTAATACATTTTAAAATTTGCTACAATTTGGATGTCTCATGGGCAACTCTTGATAAATGTGTTCTGAAATAAATCACTGTGGTAGTGAAAACATAGTGAGATATCATTTTATTTTCTTAATCTATGAGTATAATTTATTATTGTTTTTGGATTTATTTTGACTCTTATTTTGAGTTGTGCAAACTAGCACTCACTGAAAGTATGATCTAATGCGAGGGTATTGGAAATATCTTCTTGATATTTTTGCAAAAGCAAAAATAACCATGGAGTTTTTTTTTTTTGAGAATGGCTTCTAGTGTGCTATTAGACATTGGCCATCGAGACAGATTGAAAAAATTGAATATGAGCAAATATATGCCTATACTATTTAGCAAATATAAATGGATGAGAAATTTTCTCATCAAATATTGGTTTATATATATTTGGACCACTAAGAGAGATTATTTGAAAAAATTCAAGAACATCATATTGTTGCTATTTTATTTGTGTAAAAGATAAATCACAAGGTTGAGTGAAGAATATGATATACATCGAGAGGAATAAGACAAAAGCCCAATATATGTTAAAAATCACCTATGAGGATACAATTACCTAGGGACTGGAGATTCCAAGAACTAGGTTGGAAACAAACAAACCATAGAGTGGTTTGATTGATTAATATGCACTACTTAATTATATTGTCTATTATGGTGTAAGTGCATTTGTGATCCTAAGACGATAAGTGAGGTTGGGATATTTAATCCATTAATGAGCTCTATAGCCCTTATGGGTGTGGAATGTCTAAATCATGGGAGCATTCTTGATAGACTTTACCTCTATGAGTGTGCAAGTGGGGCCATTTCCTATGACAATTTGGGCAGATTCTCTAGAACACTAATGAAAATCGGAATAAAGCACAATGCCATAAATGTGCTGACTTATGAAACTTGTTTTAGAACACTGAAAGGTTCATGTGTGTGATACAATTTCACGTATCCTCAAGTAGTCATCGTTTAAGGCTAAGTTCACTTTGATTCTAGTACAACAATTGTTCAACACTAAATGAAGATTTAAAGACATTGCCACTTAATTATGCATGAACTTTTAATCCTTGCCATATTAAACATTGAGTATTGAGTGCTAATATTTTTTATTAAAATAAGTGTGGGATTGTTGGATATTTTAATAAAAAATTCACATGTTTATTTTGAATTCAAACACATTAAATTACAAATTCTTCAATAAATTTTCAGCTACAAATTAAATCATTCAAAATTGTAACATATGTCTTTAAAATGAGATTTATGTCTTTGATTGTGTAATCTATGCAATGATTAGGTTTATGAATTCATTTAGTGAATTTTTACCGTTACAATGAATCTAGACCTTTTCAATTTGTAGTTGAAAATATGAGGTATTTATTCCACTTAATGTTGGTATTTTAATACTCCTAATTTCTCAACCTATAAATAGAGGCTCCTATCAACCAAGTTTGACATATACTTTACTATCTCTAGACTATATTTTATTTTCTTTCACTAGTATAAGAGTTTATAGGGCAAAGAACAGTGCTATGTGATGTTTCTATTTTACTTCAATAGTGTAAATTGAAATAGACTACAGTAAAATAGATTTGGCTGTTGTATTTTGGAGGCAACATGTTAAGACCTACTACACCGGAGAATATTCTGTGAGGGCGCAAATCATTTTAAAGAAAGCGATTTAGTCTGCGCCTCAACCCATGCCAAGCTAACTTTATAGTACAAATTATTTGCATTTTTTAATACAATATTGAGATATGAGATTTTGTTAATTTCTTTGGTTAAATTTGATTAGAGAAATTATTGTTATTTATATGATTATTTTGGCCCAGAACCAACAAGATGTCTTTAAGTGATTGACTAATTATAGAGTTTTCTTTCCGTTGATAGTTTTAACTAAAGTTAGAAGTTTAATAGATTTCTTTTCTTTTAAACTCCTCACTTTTTAGTTATTCCTTGTGTTTCTCCTGGATTTTAGAAAGATAATGCCAAAATTAGAAAAGATGATCGTTTACTTTGGAATTCTAATACTTGGAAAATCAAGTATGATAATTTTGACTTTGTTAGTATTATATACTCATAAAGAGTTTTAATAATGAAACACTAATTCTCTCTCTTAGTGTGGTCAACTTACATTTGATTTTATATGTTTGCCCCCATTTTTATTATTTCAGAGGAGCAAGCCATGAAACTTAAATGAAATTTCACATTACGATTTGATAGTTTTAAGAGTTGAAGTCAGGCAATTGTCCACCCTCAACCATAATTAGCTCTGCCCCTGCCACATAGAAAGAATCCAAGGGGAAAACCGGAATTTTATGTGTTACTGGTTGATTTTTTTTTTCTTTTCTTTTATGAAATATGTTATGAATTGTAGGAGTTTGATCTTCAATAAAGGTACTTAAATCTCCTCCTAATAAGGGCACTTGGGTTCGTGCCTAATTAATTAATTTCACAACTAATTGTTTATTTGAATTCTGAAAGTAATTGAAGGAGCTTTATTGACGGATGACACATCACATCCAATGGTCATTCTTTACCTTCTTGTCATCGGGATTACACATCACATCTAATGACTATTGGGCTCTTTTAAGTAGAAATTAGTAAAATAGCAAAGCCGCTCTCTACTTCTGGACGTATATATTTAATGAATGGAAGATGGTCGGAACTGCCAACAATTGTGACGTTATTTATCTTTAGAAGAAAAAAAAACAGGGAGAGCTATATACTGTTGGATTGTGAAATTTCTTGCTTATGATTTAGACATTGTAAAATTATTTTTCTAGCTATAGTCAAACGGTGTGTATCTCTAGTTTAGTCTATATCAATAATACCATGATATTTGAATGTGTGTAACGGAGCCAATCAAAGCTCTGTTTTTCTTTTTAAAAAAAAGCTCTGTTTTAAATTTTAATTGTATAGATTGAATAGTCATTGGTGGCATTCTTTACTGCCAACAAATCAAACACGCCTCTAGCCAAACAATTAAAAATAATTTTAGCCCATTTCCACTTATAGGATTTCTTTGAACCAGTTGATTAAATTTTACCTTTGAACTAGTTGTGGAATAGTTTTGTTGATTGTATTACTCTCATTATTGTGAATTCTTTTAATTTTATAAAAGCAAAAAAATATTTACTTTGGAACCACTAAAAGCAATGTTTTGAAAATCGAACCAGACCAGTCGTTTCGACTAGTTAAACTGCTAACCAACCATGCCTCCCGTCTGGGTTAATGGTAAGCGAAAAACTTCAATTGAACTGATCAATTCAATCAAGAATCGGTTGAACTGATAAAAATCGAGAGGGTCAACCAAATTTCACTAATTTTTTATTTTTTAAAACAAATGTTTTAGTTTTATTCAAAATTTTTAATCCTAAAATAAATAAAAAATGATTGAACCTTTGAACAGTGATTGCACTAGTCAATTTGTAGCCAGACCCAATCTCCAGGTTCAAAAGTCATCTTGCGACGATGCTTGTTAGCTTGCAGGATGTATTGCTGAGTATGCTTCTAAATGTTGGCTCGAATGGCTTCATGTAACCTGCGTACAAATTTAGCTTTCTTTTTCCCATCTAAGCTTGTATGCTCAGAGGAAGGTAAGGGTGCCAAGTCAAGGGGGTTAAGGGATTAAACCCATAAACAACCTCAAATGGTGAGTAGTGTGTTGCACTGTGAACAGTTCTATTATAAACAAACTCAACATGCGGCAAACACTTTTCCCAAGATTTAAGGTTTTTCTTAATCAAAGCCCTTAACAACGTCCCAAGTGTGCGATTGACAACCTCAGTTTGTCATCACTTTGGGGATGACTAGTGGTCGAAAATAAGAGTTTAGTGCCAAGTTTAGACCACAAAGTCTTCCAAAAATAACTCAAAACTTTACATCTCTATCACTAACAATTGTTTGAGGCATACCATGTAAACGTACAATTTATTTGAAAAACAAGTTAGCAATATGAGATGCATCATCAGTTTTATGGCAAGGGATAAAATGAGCCATCTTTGAAAAACCTATCAACTACCACATAGATGGAATCATTACCCTTTGAGACCTAGGTAGTCCCAAAGCAAAGTCCATAGACAAGTCTACCCAAGGATATTTTGAAATTGGCAATGGGGTATTGATACGGTCCTCGATCAACACGTTTCGAGACACGTAGCACGTTTGCCCAAGGATCTAGCGAGGTTGTCCAACGCTTGGATTGCGGAGCCTAAAACCAAAACAGACGACGCGATTTGATTAAAGGCGGTAGAACGACGACTCCAAATTGAGGTGAATACTCTAGTGGATAGGTCGGTGGAACAATCTAGGACAAGCACAAGATTGCTCAAAACCCTTGCCAAAGCAAGTAAAGGAACAAGTTGCTCTCAACAATTGAAGAGAAACAAAACTAGTGTTTATTATCAAAATTGCGTAACCGTTTGACCGTACAAAGTGAGCCTTTATATAGGCTAAGGGGCTAGGTCAAGGGACTAACGGAGCCCTAATAAAGCAAGCAAAGGGGCGGCCACTCTTTGGACAAGATGGGCCGGCCCATGACCTAATTTAAACAATCTAATCCAACTCTAACAAGATGAAAACCTAGTGCTAAGCCTAGTCGACCAACCTACTTGGAGGCCCACTTGATTCTTCATGGGCTTGGACCATCGTGTAGATGACTTGATTATCTCCTTCCAAAGCCTTCAATGTCCCTATGGACTCCCTGTTGGTCTTGGACGTTTCGCACAAGGCTTGGAGTGACTGGGCCCGTGCACGTGTGACTGGCCCAATGGAACTCGGACGGGGTTATTATTTGGGCTAAGGGCCGTGCACACATCAGTCCCCTCCACTTGAGAGCAATTTGCCCACAAATTGAAGCACGAATGGTGACAAGATGAGTCACATGCCTTCGACTCAATCTTGTTATGATGGCTACAGATGTCATCCAATGCAAAACCCACGTGCTAAGTTGGCAAATAACCCTTGTCGAATCTTGAATCGCACAAACCATCTTCAATGTATGCTCAACTTGATCGTTTGTGGTCATGAGGTAAGGGTCCTCAAAGCGGTGTGACGGGTATCCCATGAAATCGAACTCGGCTCGAGCACACTTGCAAGGCACCAAGGCGGATTTGGTGATGTTGGAGCTTCATGTGGACCAAGAGCACGACGAAAGTCATAGTGGCAATGGTCATTGAGGTACTTGTTCTTTAAGCGAACCCTTGGTACACAACCATTCCCAAAATGTGGAGCCTTCTCTTCAAAATGAGCTCGAATCAACTCCCCTTTGGTATGGACTGATTTGAGTTGACATTGTTCCATGAATTGATACCAACGGGGTTTAACTCTTGGAAGACCAACTCCATGGAGGCTTGCACAGTCTACAATTGATTTTGGAATGGAGCACACCAAGATCAGCCCAACTTGCCTTTGCTTGATCTGTATAAAAGAAGAAACACTAAACAAAGCAAAGGTAAGTTCATTAGGAAAATAATAGACCTTCACCGGGTTGCTCAAGATCAGCCCACTTTCTCTCTTTTCTTCCTTTTTACCACCCATCTCATCTGATTTTCCATCTCTTTTTCTAGTTCAACAACTGATCCTTTCATCTCATTGCTTTCAACTCCCTCGGGTTTTACCTCTTCAGGCACAATTCCCTCATCTAGTTGTTTCTCCATTTTATAACGCTCAAGCTCACTTTTCATGTATGCTAGATCAATACAAAGCTGGTCATAAGTAAGTGATACAAGTACAAAACGACGACCATTTAAATAAGAAGGAATACTTATTAGTATGTCCGTCATATTTAACTTCTCGTCTCGACATCCATGCTTTGCCCAACAACACGTGTGTCACTTGAATTGGGACTACATCACACAACACCTCGTCCACATATTTGCCGATTTGAATAGGTACAAGTGTGTGCTTAGTAACCCAAACATCACCATGAGTACTCATCAACTTGTACGGTTGAAGATGATCAATGGTTGGAAGATTTAATTTCTCAACCATGATAGCACTTGCAAGGTTGACTTCACAACTCCCATCAATGGCCAAGCTACAAATTTTATCTTTCACACCACAACGAGTATAAAACCAACCAAGCAGCTGAGATTTGACGAGGTCCAATTGCTCATCCACACCACGTAATGCCACTTTTTTGACTCCCGTAGGATTAGGAAGACAATGTTGTGGGCTAGCTTTTATGCGTCTTGTACTCGCCATGATGTATGAGGGAACCTGCAAAAAGGTTAGTGAACAAGAAAAGACTACAAATATATCCTTACTTCGCTCCCTGAGTGTTTCACTCACTCTCGTATTTGTCACTCAAAACACTCTAATGATCTTACCAATTACCTTTACCTGTTGGTTTAGGTAGTTGAGAGATGCTGCTCAAGTCCAATGAATGCAACCAACTTTCTCCACAAGAGTATTCAAGAAGTAAGACACAAGATGGATTGCAAAAGGAAACAAAAATGGACGTTTTTGGAAGGAAGTTAATGGCGGACAGATTTGGAAACTAATGCTAGTGTGAACGGAATCAAATGGAAACCCTAGCTCCTAGAATGTAGGAATGTGTCCAAGTGGAAATAGAGGAGTTATCCAAATTATCTACTTAGTTTCCTAATAGATTCCGTCGCAATTTTTGTTTTTGTTTTTCTTGATTTTAAACCCTAACAACCCAAACACAAGATCCAAGAATGAAATTTGGACAGAAAACACAAAAAAGACAACACCCAAACAAAATTTTGGTTCGATGAACAGTACCCAATGAACAGTGACGGTGAAAGTGACGGTGAACAGTACCCGATGAACAGTACCGATTTTTTTTTTTTTATAACTCAAACAATAAGAACTCTTGGCCGAATGGAGTAAAAAAATTCCAGGTTTGGGTCAGCCACCAATTCACACCACAAACCCTCAAGAACTTAGCAAGATACGTTTCAAGAATTTCAAGAACTTCAAGATAGGCATCAAGAACTTCAAGAAACCCCTAAATCTTGTAGGTTCCTCTTCAAGATTCACAAATACCCACCAAGTTTACCAAAAGTCAGATTTGAAACACAAGTAAAAAACCACCTTGGCACAAAAAAACTTGCACAAACAAAACCCTAGCCGCACAAGTGAAACCCTAGCCGTCGCAAATATTTTTTTTTTGTTTTCTTGTTTATAAACCCTAACAACTCAAACACAATATCCAAGAATGAAATTTGGACAGAAAACACAAAAAGACAGCACCCAAACAGATTTGTGTTTCGGATGAACAGTGCGCGATGAACATGCGTGAACAGTGATGAACAGTACGATGAACAGTACTTTTTTTTTTTTTTTGTGAATAAGGCAGCGGACAACAACGAATTCTAGATGACACAAAGAGGAAAAAAAACAAGGATATAACGAAGAATACCTCCACCTAAGCTCTGAAGCCAACTGATACGGTCCTCGATCAACACGTTTCGAGACACGTAGCACGTTTGCCCAAGGATCTAGCGAGGTTGTCCAACGCTTGGATTGCGGAACCTAAAACAAACGGACGACACGATTTGATTAAAGGCGGTAGAACGACGACTCCAAATTGAGGTGAATACTCAAGTGGATAGGTCGGTGGAACAATCTAGGACAAGCACAAGATTGCTCAAAACCCTTGCCAAAGCAAGTAAAGGAACAAGTTGCTCTCAATTGAAGAGAAACAAAACTAGTTTTTATTATCAAAATTGCGTAACCCTTTGACCGTACAAAGTGAGCCTTTATATAGGCTAAGGGGCTAGGTCAAGGGACTAACGAAACCCTAATAAAGCAAGCAAAGGGGCGGCCACTCTTTGGACAAGATGGGCCGGCCCATGACCTAATTTAACAATCTAATCCAACTCTAACAAGATGAAAACCTAGTGCTAAGGGCCTAGTCGACCAACCTACTTGGAGGCCCACTTGATTCTTCATGGGCTTGGACATCGTGTAGATGACTTGATTATCTCCTTCCAAGCCTTCAATGTCCCTATGGACTCCCTGTTGGTCTTGGACGTTTCGCACAAGGGCTTGGAGTGACTGGGCCCGTGCACGTGTGACTGGACCCAATGGAACTCGGACGGGGTTATTACTTTGGGCTAAGGGCCGTGCACACATCAGGTATACAAGCCATATTAATTTGTTTTAGACTTAGCTTTATGGCAAGTGGTACATCTACCAACCATGCGCCCGACATCCCTTCGCATGTGTGGCCAATAAAAGTGCTCTTGCAACATTGCTAAAGTCTTAACAATCCCAAAATGTCCCATGAGACCACCACTATGTGCCTCTCAAACCAACAAGTCACGAATGGAAGAATTAGGCACACACAACTTATCAACATAAAACAAGAATCCTTCATGCAAAAAATATTTTCCGTGGGGACTCTTAGAACACGATGCAAATACTTCTCCAAAATCAGTGTCATGTGCATAAAACTCTTTTAGCATCTCAAAACCAAGTAATTTTGCATCAAGAAAAGCTAGCAAAGAATGTCTATGAGATAATGCATCAGCCACAACATTCGTTTTACCAGTCTTATAGTTAATGACATAAGAGAAGGTGTCAATGAAACTTACCCACTTGGCATGCCTTTTGCTCAATTTCGGCTGCCCCTTGAGAAATTTCAATGATTCGTGGTCAGTGTGTATCACGAATTCCCTTGGACGGAGGTAATGTTGCCATGTCCCCAAGGCCCTCACAAGTGCGTACAACTCCTTGTTATATGTGGGGTAATTCAGTGCCGCCCCTCCCAGTTTCTCACTAAAGAATGCACAAGGTCTCTTGTCTTGCATCAACACAGCTCCAATCCCTACACCAGAAGCATCACATTCAATTTCAAAAGTCTTATTAAAGTTAGGTAATGCTAAAAACAGGTGCATGTGTGAGTTTGTCTTTAAGGGTAAGGAACGAATTTTCTTGTGCTTCTTCCCAGTGGAATTTGTCATTTTTCTTTGTTACTGCGGTCAATGGCGCAGCAATAGTGCTGAAGTCCTTGACAAAATGCGGGTAGAAGCTAGCTAACCCATGGAAACTTCGTACATCTGTGACTGTCTTTGGCATTGGCCATTGTTTGATGGCTTCGATCTTGGACTCATCTACTTTGATGCCCTGTGAACTCACAACATAGTCTAGAAACACAAGTTCATTAGTACAAAAAGTGCACTTCTTAAGGTTAGCATAGAGGCGCGCCTTTCAAAGTGTGTCAAGTACAAATCTTAGATGCTCCATGTGTTCATGCATGCTGCGACTATAGATCAAAATATCATCAAAGTGAACAATGACAAATTTTCCTATGAATTGCCTTAAAACATGGTTCATTAATCTCATGAAAGTGCTAGGTGCATTAGTCAACCCGAAAGGCATGACTAACCACTCATAAAGTCCATGTTTTGTTTTGAAAGCTGTTTTCCACTCATCTCCCTCTTTCATCCTAATTTGATGATAGCCACTTCGTAAATCAATTTTTGTGAAAATAACAGCACCATCAAGTTCATCTAGCATATCATCTAATCTAGGAATGCGATGACGGTATTTAACAGTTATAGCATTTACAGCTCTACAATCTATACACATACGCCAAGTACCATCCTTTTTTGGAACAAGTATAACAGGTACAACACATGGACTCAAACTCTCCTTAACCCAACCCTTACCTAGTAGGCCATCAACTTGCCTTTGGAGTTCCTTAGTTTCCTCGGGACCCATTCGGTAGGCGGGTTTGTTGGGTAATGGTGCTCCAGGAATCAGGTCTATTTGGTCCTCGATCCCTCGGATGGGTGGTAATCCATTAGGGATCTCATCAGGGAACACGTCCTCAAATTCCTGCAACAACGCAACTACACTCGAAGGCAATGCCTTGTCGAGTTCATCAACATTCAAAAGCACATGTTTACATATCATGAGTAACACAGGCTGATCAGAATTCACAATTTTCCTAACATCCTTAGCCTTGATTATCATGTTTTGTTTCCTAGTGTTCAACTTAGTTAATGCTTGTTCATTTGGGGCATTAGGGGTATTGACTTTGCCCTTGGCCGAATGCTCACTTTTTGAAGTGGAGCAATTTCCAGGTTCGGCTGTCTTTTGTTTCCTCTTTTGACGGTCTAAGTCACATTCTCTTTGCAATTTAATCTGGTCCTCATATACTTGTGCAGGTGTGAGTGGTGTTAGGACCATGCGTTTACCATTGTGCAATAGAGTGTACTTATTAGACCTACCATCAAAGGTAACATGTTTATCAAATTGTTAAGGTCTTCCTAAAATGACATGAGTAGCATGCATAGGGACAACATCGCAAACAATTTCATCAATGTAATTGCTAATGGAGAAAGGAAGGCGTACCTGTTTGTAGACACGTACTTCACCATCTTCACTTAGCCATTGAAGTCGGTAAGGGTGCGGATGTCTAGTCGTAGGAAGCCCCAAGCTCTCCACCATTAGTAAGCTTGCTACATTGGTGCAACTTCCACCATCGATGACGAGGCTGCACACTTTGTCACTTATCTTACACCGGGTGTAAAACAAGTTTTTTCTTTGTAACTGCTCATCCTCCTTAATTCGGGAGGTTAGAACTCTTCTTGCAACCAAACAACCAATTTCGCCTTGGGTTGGTGAACATTCTTCCTCGGCCGAATCAATGTCTCCTTCCTCTTTGGTCAAAACCGGCATCTCCTCACCATCATCATCATCGGATACGACGTCTCCATTGTGAGTTATGAGCGTGACCCTTTGATTCGGACATTGAGATTGGATATGTCCGAATCCTTGATATTTGAAGCACTTAAGGTCCCTACTCCTAGGCTTAGGAGTTTCTTGATTTGGCCTTGAAGTGGACCTAGATGGATCAACAACTCGATTAGGGGTAGAATTGACATTTCGGGTAGGGAAGTTACCTTGGTTCCAGTTATGGGAGGATGGAGTAACCGAATTTCCAGTTTCGTGGGATGTCCTTCTCAGCTAACCTCCTCTCCAAGGTTGCAGGTTCATGGTGGAGTTGGTTCGGCCTCCCCTTCATTGCTTTCTTCCCCTCTCGGCCTTGATGGCCAGCTCAAGTAGATCACTCATATCCAAGTAGTGTTGGAGTTCTAAGGCCTCTTGAAGTTCAGGGTTTAAACCTCTAAGAAACCTCGCCATTGTAGCTTCACTATCTTTTTGGATGTTAGCCCTCATCATGGCCATTTCGATCTCCTTGTAATAATCCTCCACACTCATGTTGCCTTGAGTGAGAGTTTGCAGTTTTGAGTGGAGATCTCGGTTGTAGTAGCTTGGAACAAACCTCTTGCGCATCATTGCCTTGAGTTCACGCCAAGTTCGGACTTGCGGTTCATCATTTCTTCTCCTACCAGTCCTTACTTGATCCCACCAAATGAGTTCGTAATCGGTGAACTCAACAGTGGCAACCTTCACCTTTTGTTCCTCGCTATAATTGATACGAACGTCGCCAACCTTGTGACGAAACCCGTAAGAGATTAGACTCAGGATCGACAAGAGGTTACCAAGCTTGGGGCGGATGACCTCAACCCGTTAATCACGTGGTTAACGAACCTTGGTATAATGGTAGAAGACGCCACAATCTAGTGTGATTCTAGATTGATAAGTCAAATTGAAGATCCTAGGGGATTAATCTAAGAACTTCAAGAAAAGCTCACAAGGAGCCAATGAGAGAACTCTCAATTTTCATTCATAATTGTCTACCCCTGAAATTATCATAAGCTTGGCTATATATAGCCTTACAAAGAAGCAAACCTAATCTAAGTTGGAAACAATGCAAGTTTCCTTATTCGACTTGACAACTAAACTAATGACTCACTAATCACAGTTAAGGCTAACTAATGGACAGCTTATAATCGGCCCAATGAAGGCTTTAAGCTGGCCCAACATAACCCAATAAAAGCTAATTAACCAACTTAAGTAATAGTGAGCCTAGACTCTATAAATCGGATCCAACTCAACATGAGGTCTTGGACCGAACTTATTCCTACCAAATAACATAGAAATCTGGAAAACAAACTACTAAACTATTACTAAAAGATTCAATCTCTTGCAGCCCGAAACATGGCCCATAAGCGGCCCATATTTCGTATCATTCCCCTCCTCTTGAAAAAGATTTGTCCTCAAATCGTGGTTGGAAATGAATGGTACGAACAAGAGGTGGCAGTATGAACCCTCAAATCTCCACATATTGGCTCTCTTAGAATGAATGATACTTGCATACGTTATGGTTATTGTAATTCGGTGCACATGTCTCTTGGTCAGCTTGAAAATGCTCACAATCAGCCATGGAAAACTCAAGGCTTTACTCCAACGACTCTTCGAAGATAACGCATATAGCTTTGGTTCCATGATGCAAGGTAAAATGTATGGTTCATTGGCAGCAAGGTCACATCTTCTTGGATCCTCCATAATGCAACTGACAAAATGAAGAACACTTTGAACATGATCAACTTCATTAGATTGATCATCACTTGGAACACTTGTTGCAAAATGGTAAGGAGGCGAAGGACAAGATTCAAGTGCAAGAACCAAATCGATGGTGCGCTTATAGGATAGAAATGTTGGAAATAGATGCATGACTACGAGCCATGTTGTATGTCGTTTGGCCAGCCTTATGTTGCTTTTGAACAAAGACATTCTCCAAGACAAGAAACATCTTGTATAAAGCTTGTGAAAATTCCAGGTTCCACTCCAAAGCTCTCTAATCAGCCTTTTGTCATGAATGGTCGAATTTGGACCTACACAATAAATCACACAATTAGCATTTGTAGGTATAAAATCACTTGACAGCTTACCATTCACATTCACAAGATAAGGATCTTTATAGTGATGCTCAATCAGGTTAGAAAAGTCCCGAATATGATTGTGCAAAGTTACAAAATTCATTGCAAGTTGTTGTTGGTATGACCTATCTTGCACAAATGGAGCAAGATCGAGATAGGCAGCTTTTATACCTTCAAATTGAAGAATAAAATCAGGTTGTAAGGAATCAGAATTTGGAACAATGAGGAAAGAATTATCACCAACGAAATAAGAAGGAAGTTTATAACAAGTTTCAAGTGTAGAAACTCCCTTTGAAGCTTCATGATTCCTCCCAACAAGCAAATCAGGCTCATGGTTGAAGTTGAACATCAATGGATGACAAAGAGATACAACACTTAAGATGCAAACTCCATGAAAAGTTTGATATTCATCAATGGATTTAGGAATAGAACATGCCAAGATCAACTCAATTTTTCCTTGCTTAACCTGCATAAAAGTAGAAACACTAAACAAAGTAGAGTTAAGATCGTTAGAAAAAATGTATGATCTCACATCCTTTCTCACAATCAGCTCACTCTTAGAATTTTGAATCTCTTTCTCATGCTCAATAGCTGACTTTTTCCTCTCATTATTCTCAACCTCTTTCTCCTTTTCAACTCCCTCGAATTTTACCTCATCAGTCACAATTCCCTCATCTAGCTCTTTCTTCATACTATAGCGCTCATGCTCACTTTTCATGTATGCTAGATCAATACAAAGTTGGTCATAAATAAGTGATACAAGTACAGAACGACACCATTAAATAAGAAGGAATACTTATTAGTATGTCCATCATATTTAACTTCTCGACTCAACATCCACGCTTTACCCAGCAATACATGTGTCACTTGAATTGGGACTACATCACACAACACCTCATCCACATACTTGCCAATTTGGATAGGTACAAGTGTGTGCTTAGTAACCCAAACATCACTATGAGCACTCGGCAACTTATACGGTTGAAGATGATCAATGGTTGGAAGATTTAATTTGTTAACCATGATAGCGCTTGCAAGATTGACTTCACAACTCCTATCAATGGCCAAGCTGCAGGTTTTATCTTTGACACCAAACGAGTATAAAACCAACCATGCAACTGAGATTTGACGATGTCCAATTGCTCATCTACACCACGTAATGCCACTTCTTTGACTCCCTTAGGATCAGGAAGAAGATGTTGTAAGCTAGCTTTTAAATGTCTCGTATTCGCCATGATGTATGAGGAAACCTGCAAAAAAAATTAGTGAAACAAAAGATATTTTCCTCACCACACAAGCTCACGTGTTTACACTCGTCACTCGTGTATCACTCAAGTGTTTTAAACACTCCAATGTTCTCACCACTCACTTCTCAAATCCGTTGATTGCTTCCTTTGAAGAAATCAGAAATTTTCTCTAAGTAGTTCAACCAAACTTCACTCAAGTTCTCCCCAAAAAGTGGCGTATGAATAGCTGGAAATTTAGGACTGAATAATGACTCAAAAGTTAGCAAAGAACATGAGCAAACATGCTGGAGTTTTACTGATTTAGTCCGCAAAGAGTGACTTAAGTGTTGTGAGAGTTTGACTTTGAAAAGGACTCTAACAAGCTAAGTGTCGACTGGACTGTTTGGACTCTTTATGGACACTCCTAACACAAACAACAATCTGCAAGATGACTCAAAGACACCAATTTAGCAAACTGGACAGAATGCTAATGTTGACTACAATTAGAACGCGATGGCAGAATTTTTTTGGATCCTAGAGTGACTCTATCGAAGGAAGGAACTCTTGTTATTGCTGGAAATTTGGTTTGCGGATTTGTTGTTTTTGGGCAGGCTGTTTTTGGAGGTATTTGGGCTGTGCTGTGCAAAGGTAGGTTGTTTTAGCCCTTGATGGTAACTAATTCTGTTCACAAGGTCTTGTAACCGAAGTGGAGATCAAGTGCTAAGGGTGGCGGCTGTTTTAGGGTGTAGTGCGGCTGTTTGGGTTTGCTTTGGGGATACACGGGCTTGGGAGAGTGGTTTGGGTCTGATGTGGGAAGGTTGGGGGTGTTTTAGGAAGGGTTGGATTTGGGTTCTTGGTTTTCTTGGCTGACTTCAATCCAATAGGTTTAGGATTAGAATTAGATCAAGAATTGAACTTGTTTCCAAGTAGAAGACTTAGAGCCAAGGCTGTTTTCTTTCTTTCTTTTTTTCGTTTTTTTTTCTCTTTTTTTTTCTTTTCTTTCTTTGCGGCTCTCTAATCTATTTGTTCAAGAACTCAGATTCAGTCCCAACAAATTGATTTTTCGGATCAAAGTGCAAGCTTGCCAAGAAAATAAAAGTTCTCTTCCCAAGTTTCAAGAACCCTCGGTCAAGAATCACCAAATCAGTCTTGGTTGATCCAAGAACTTCAAGATTTTCGATCAAGAAGCTCAAGAACTACCCAAGTTAGGTTTTGGTATCCAAGATTTGCAAGATTCAACACAAAAATGCGAACTCGACCCAGCAAGAACCTGTCTTGAAGAACCGAATCGATCAGGCAGTGAAAGGATCTATCTTGATTAGGTTATGGAACAATAACTACCTTGCTAGACCTAAAGAGAACCCGTCTCTAGAAACCTAGTGGATTGGTTATTGGAACAATAACTACCTTGCTAGACCTAAAGAGAACCCGTCTTTAGAAACCTAGTAGATTGGTTATTGGCTTGAAAGAACAAGATGATGTGATCATCTTGCCTTAAACACCACAAGTATCCAAGCTAAATACTTGATACAGTTCAAGAAGAAACTCAAGTTCCATCAAGGAACTCCATAAAAGGAGGCAACTCTCTTTTTATTAATTCATCTTTTCTATCATCTCTCCGAATAGTTAAATAAAGTTGGCTATTTATAGCCTTACAAGACTCAAAACCCTAATCTAAATTGGAAACAATACAAGTTTCTTTGTTTGACTTGACTTCTAAACTTGACACAACTTCCTAAACAAATTTGGAAGCAATTAACTACTTTCCTAACACTTTAATTCAACTAGAATAGGAAACTAACTAACTCAAATTGGCTTAACTATGGTCAACATGACCTTAGCCTTTATTCCCTAATTCAAACAACTTACCTAACTCGTAAATTAACTCTAATTAACAACTAACATTGCTGAAAACTCAATTAAATAAATGATAACAAGAAATAAGCATGACACGGGGTTGGATTTTCAATGATTCTCGAGCCCGATTGCACCATCAACCATCAAACGAATTTCCTTGAACTTGAAGGGAATCCAAATCTTCATGTTCTCATCAATAATCATAGCAATCGAAGACCATTTCAATTCAGCCTTCCCATTCCAAGTAAGCCTCAGGGTCGCTTTTTCCTTGGAAGGTAGGAACTTTGATTTTAAGTCCCCGAAGCACCTCCTTAGAAGTGTC